>OW028583.1:15783312-15948312 GCA_932294295.1 Alitta virens | reverse complement strand
AACCTATATATGGTCTGTCAGTAAATCCTAAGAACACAGTTTCTCCTGACTGTCATTAAGAATAAAATTTCATAGGCATCCTGACGTCAGGAAAGCCTATATTTGACTACTGACAATTGTGAAACAGCTGCTCAGTCTATTGTGGCATATTCATGTCACTAGCAAGATTGTCTGTCGTGAATTAACTGGGCAAGGCAGTTAGTTGGGTTTAGTTTAGTGCAAGAACACTAGGGCTGTGAAAGATTGTGTTAGTTCAGTAAAAGAGCCCTAGGCATGTGCAAAGCAGGCTTGTTCAGAAAATGGGCACCAGGGCTGAGGAGAAGGAAAGCCACTGTGTGCAACGTCGTATTTACTGAATTACCTACGACGCAAAACGACCCTAGAATCACTACAATTGGTTACATTAGACGGGGAAAAGATCATAGCAGAGAGATCATAGCAGATAATAGCAGAGTACAAGGTGGTCTGTAATTGATGTATCATGATGTGATCTGAAGAAAGACTTGAACTGGTTCTGGTGTTCCCTTATTCCATGACACTGCAAGGTACACATCCTGACTTCCGGCGGTCAACAGGTCTACCCAGACCTCATCACAGAAGCGAGAAACAACCCTTAACGAAGGAGCTAATCACTACAACACACTATGACTTGTCAGTAAGTTTTCAATAATAGTGTCCTGACTGTCAGTACGGATGATATCTATAAGCATCCAGACGTCAGGAAGGTGACAAAAAGTTAAGCATTTTGACCTCAGCAGTGTCAACAAGGCCCAAAAAAATGTCCCTGTTTTTATATGCTACACTGGGCACTTGGTACCAAAGCAGCTGTGGACAGTGCTATTTGTGCGATTCCACGCATGTACGAATGCATACGAGGCTTCCAGACAAACACATACAATCGTTCTACAAAGCATGGAACAGGTGCGTCAGGCATATCCTGCTCCTGCACCCTGCAATTCAAACACGTTTCCTGCCAATTTTGACGGGATGGAGTGCAAAGAGACGTATTATTACATCATCAAGACACAGTGGTTAATATGTGCAAATCAGACGACTGATATCGTTCATCGCCACTGTCAACAAAGAGGACAGGAACACTTACATTGGGGAAAATATGGCCGTGGCTAGGGCACTTCCCAAGACAGGTTTTGTTAGAGGAGATGTAGCAGTGGTCGGTGCAATCAAAGAGCTTCCAAGATGTATGAGCTCAGAAATCTACATTCCATTTTTGAACAATGACTCTATTCAGGCTCTTTTGAACTTCCTTTGTACGAATTGATTTATTTCGATTTCTTTTATTTATACCAATTATTTCATTAGTAATGTATAGTATACTTCAAGTATGACAAATGAATATATAATAATAATAACTTGCAGGCCCTATTGGGAACGAGATACAAATATTTGGGATGTACAAGGGGCAAAGTTATAACTTATCAGTGTGCGAATAATGGCGGTCGAAATACGAAAGTGAAATTATATAATGCAAGGCTTTGGGACAAAAGATAATTGTGAAGTATCAAAGACCATTTATATAGAGGAGCTTTATACAACTGAAACTAAGGAGTTTCTTTATTTGTGCTTGTGCACGTAAATAGCCCATAAATATTGGTAAGTTCTATGTGTATCATAATGTTACTTCCAAGTCTTCTAATGACAGCATTATGTCTGCCTTTGGTAGCTGGTCATATAAACTGATAAGCATATTCAAAAACACCAGACATGAATATTCATAAATTTCTATTTATTTCTTTTCAAAGAATACACAGCCAGCATTTCATCATATATGTGGTAGTTTTAACTTGTTCATAGATTCATCACTACTGACACCAAAATATATTGAGGTTTCAAGGTTAAGTGTTTTAAACCTTTTCCCAACATCAAAAATTGACGGATACATGTTTTATGCAACATCGGTTTAATGTTGGTTTAGTATCGTCTAGCGTTGTTGAAATGGTGATACAATCTGGCGGTAAACATGGTTTAAGATTTCAGTATTGTGTCAGAGAACCTTTTGATGCAGTAAAATAGACATAACTGAAACTGAGTAAATAGTTATTTTGCTGCTAGGTTATCTCACAACTGATGAAGTCTAGTAGCATGGAAAATAGGACTATGATTAATCCTATGACAATTGAATCACCACTATTTGTATATTGACCATCAAGGCAGACAGCATAAGAAAAGTGATCTGGATTAAGTTCATTTTTGTTATATACTTCCAGAACTTGACTTTTGTTTTTAATCCGATTAACTGCATTTTCATAGTTGCGAAAGATTGAAATGTTCTTGCAAAAAAAGATTTCTGGGATGCAAGTGAAAATCGTAGTGTTCATCTTACCCGTGTAAAAATCCACAACAATCATCCAATTGACTTCCTTCTCTGAGAAAAATAACATCTGACCTTCCATCTCTGCTTCAAATAAGTGATATACTGCATTGATCAGAGAATTACCATGAAGAAACAAAGCATCATTTAGTCGCATTATGCTGCTGCCCATTTGGCAACCTAGCCAAGGCGAAGTTTCAAAATTGAAAGCGACAAGTATGCCATCGCTATGTAACGAAGTCATTTCTGAAAGAGCATTCTGAACTTGGACATACAAGCTGTCAGAGAATGAATTGTTAAATAACATCTTATCATTATAAGTGACTTTGAAACATTCATTTGTAACATTTATGAAGCCCGCGATTAAAGGTTCATCAGTACAAGGTGACGGATGAAGCAGACCTAATATTTCGGTGTCGGATTCTGTCGGAAGTATTGTGAAATGATCTGGCTGCCTAGAGATAATTTTGTATGGAGGCAAGATAGGGAGTAACATGTCTTCAGGTTCAATTGAATCATAAACAGACGACTTGATAAAAGTTGTTCTAAGAGTTGTATTTGCCAATGTTGGAGCATAGAAGAATAAATAGTCATCCTTCACCTCTTGACTAAACAACAGGTGAGCTCTTTGACAGGTGACAGAATCTTCAACAACGAAACATGAAAATATTCCACCTTGAACATGTAGTGTATACTTTGGAAAGGGTTTTGTTTCTTGCTTATAGATCATCAATGTAAGGTTAAAGAAATATCTCTCAGGGTCTAAATTTAGTGCATCTCTGGCATAAGTCATTACATCAATGCAGGAGGAATCACTTAGTTTTATGTTGCGGTCATGAGCGATTGCACAAAAAGGATTTTTGTAAATTGTCTTATTCACTTTTATAACATGAAATAGCATATTACACAACTTTTCCATGTAATCAAAATCTGTGGAGTTTCGAAACTGACTGTGTTTAGGCTGGGGTGGACCCTTTATGTTGGGATTATTTTCCAAGCAGTTTTGACTGTATATGTGAGGTGTAGACCACAGGCATTGAAGAGGAAAATGAACTATAATAGAGCAATTACTAACCATTCGAGCAATATCCTCACTTTTGATTTGGTCTTTTGATAAAAGTTCATCAAAAACCTTTAGTGATAGACCACTCGAAGGTGGACAATTAAACACTGGTTGAAGAAAACACAGATCTCTATCCGCAACACGATTGCACTTGGCACAGGCGACATTTTTGTAGAGGGCTTTCGAAGTCTTCGCGAACTGCAACCAAGTATCCGAATCAAAAATGGATAATTCCCCATTTTGACAACTTACCCTGTCTTCCTTAGAGGCCCCTGCTGGACATTTGTTGACCACCCAAACCGTGGTATGATAGTCATATGGGTAACATTCTGCATCAATCATATTAGTTGTATTTTCACCAAGTTCCTTTAGAAACTCCCAATTTATGTAAGTGTAATTTACTATTTCATGATTCTTGCCTGAAAACAAAAGATATTTAATAATGATAACAATAATGATAGGTAAGACTGCAGGCAAAACAAAGCCGTTTAAGACCTGCCTTTATGCAGGAGAGGGTCTTGGTGAATTCTGGGGCAAGAATCCAAGTGGGGGAGCAAGGAATTTGACTATGTAGAAAAGTTCATTTTAATCAAAAGAATACAATTTAACCAGTTCCTGTGCATGCTAAAACGATGCAAAGTCATTTCAGACGGATTTTTAAGAACTACTTTGTCCGCCACCAAGTTAAATTTAATGGGCGTAGTGATTGACCTTGTTCCACGGCGTATCTCTCAATGCTTTGATATCCCTCAGACCCCCGCCTACGACGTGGCCTGAGGGTCTGCTTTCAAACGGGTAGCGTGCATTATTCGATTATAATGAGATGCAGTATATCACCAAACCCAATCTGGACCAACAAAAATGACTATTTAGCACACACATAATCATGCGAGTGCAGTGACATGCGAGTGGCATGTAAATGTAGCCATTGACTGTAGACTAAAGGTTACAATTTCAGAGGGGGGAAATTGCAAATTCTGTCCGATAGAGTTGGAAGCAAAAATCTCAGGTGACCGTTCTACACAGGTGGACATTAAACATGCCACTGTGTGTTAATGTTAATTAAGATCGGTCAGAATTTTGTTGCTGATGACCAAAAATTAACTTCAACACAGGTAAGAGGTCCAATGATCAGGCTACGAGGTGACCAAGTATAATCGATGACATGTGAAGAAATGCTTCAATATAAGCTACGTTTCCTGATGATTACTAATAGACCAGTAAAAATTTACGAAAACCCTGGACTAACTCATAACAGGCATTTTATTCTATGCCATGGAAACAGAGCTGGAAAATTTCCCCAAGGTGGCCATCTAAAAAATTGCCATCCTGTGAAACTACAAAATCTATAGCTATCATTTGATAGAAGAAAATGCCTGTTATGAGCTAGTCCAGGGTCACCCCCAAATTCATTTCCAGTTTTTACTGGCCTATAATGACAATTTGCTTGCATCTTATGATGGTAAACTACAACCTACCATGGTACCCTATTGTTACCTGTGCACTTTAAGGATTTACGATGACTGATTACATTGAATCGTAATCAATAAAAAATGAAAATAAAACAATGATAGAAACTATCTATAGATAGATATACTAGTTAGAGTAATCATTTTAGATATTTATTTCATTTTATATAAATTATTAATATTTCGTTCTTCTTCTTGTTTCTGAAAATAATCCAACTTAAATTAAAATTGATATTGCATGTTCCATCCATGATCAAAACAAATTATAGACAATCTCCCTCTTTAATATGCATAATAAACAGGAATCAGTTGAAATTCAGAATTTCAATTAAGGCTTATGATCAATGATGAAAAAGCATGATTTACCCCATTCTTTGTATCATTCAAAATGCTAATAGCAATTGACATAACGGGCACAGCAGATTGCAATTACATATATAGGTTAATTGACTTTTACAAAACCCAAGGAAAAGTCCTTCCCATTGGCCAGTTGGCAGAATGAGTAGAAATGAATTGTAATAAAGCTCATCCAAACATTGTATATATGATGGTCAAAACTATTTGACTGTACACTTTGAAAATGCCAAAGAGAAAAGCATCAGTCCAGCACCCTTTGTACATCCTGCAGCATGGCAGTATATAATAGATAAGGTGAGGAAAATTAATAAGGTATACTGGGCAAAAACAAGAATATTCTTCTCAAAAACGCCCCTGAAATTAATCGCTGTTCTTTAATGTAGATAGTTAGACAGATAGATATGTAGATATGTAGATAGATAGGATAGATAGTTTAGAGAGACAGATAGATTTATATGCTTATTATAATATAGAATATCTCGCTTAATATTTGGTCTATTTTCGATCTGAAAATCGGACTAATATTAGAGGAGCAGCAGCCTTTTAAAGAAGCGCTCAGCTCTGCCCGCATTGATACAGTCCGGGCGCGGATGCTTGAGGGAGCACCAGTGTTTGCCGCCTACCTGCCTTCTCAGACGAATATCTCGCTTACTATTTGGTCTATTTTCAATCCCAAAACATGTATGGAATCAGTATGAACTATACTACAATTCAGTCTTATATTATGAAAATCAGACTAATATTAGGGGAACAGCATCCTTTTAAAGTATATACAACCCCCCTCCCTGCCTACGCTGATGCTGACGCTGGTAGCAGTCGGCGAGTTACTCCTACAACTCGGCGGATTACTCCTGGGGTAATCCGCCGACTTCCACGGGTAATCCGCCGACTTCCACGGGTAATATGCCGACTTCCACGGGTAATCCGCTGACTTTTTGGACACCCGGGAGTTTGCCACGGGTGAGCCACGGCTTGGCCACGGGTCCCAGGAGTGACTTGACGGGTATCCACAGGTAGCCATCGGGTTGGAGCCGGGAAGGGTGTTATGTCACCGTTACGTAATACTATGGGTTCACTACGGAAAAACCGGCTATGTGAGACCGGGCTTAAAGCCAACTAGAAATGTCAATATTATTATGTCATAAGGCATAAAAAAAGTCGACTTTATTATCGAGAATGATCGTAATGCATTGTAAGCTTCATCAAAGGTTGGGAAAAAAATTTTTTGAATCAACTCACAAACGTTTTTGTTGCCCTAATACTTTTTTATGTATAGTTAAGAAGTCGCAGGTCAGCGGAAGTCGTCACAGGTCATTGTAGATTTCATTGTTAAAGCTGGATTGTCACTCAATATGACAGTGACCAAAATCTATTGCATTCACTTCATTGTCTTCTTAATAATGATTACCTACCACCCAGAGCCTTGCTGTGTCCACTATATCTCTCAATTTTCCATCATTTGATTAAGTTTTAGAAAATAGTAATTTTGACAGAGAGTGGAGCTTTCACTGTCGAGCTAAGTAATCAAGCATGATATGCCGAGGAGCTACAAACAGCAATTATTTTACTGTGATAACCATAGGCATTTGTCAACACTTAAGACTTTACCACAATACCAAGGCTCCTGACGGCCTTAACTGGCTTCTCATCTCAAGAGGGAGCTATGTCATTTGCTACAGCCAATCACAATGTAGCTGAATACATTAAGGAATAACCTGAGCTTGATGGCAATTTGTTTTCTAGTTTGAATGTCTAACAGTGAAATTGCATATCAATCATTTTTGTTTGCATTGATTACAATCCTTCAACAAAGATTGCTCAGTTAGGTCCCTTTTAAAATTGGCTTGAAGCAGCAAACAGTGGTTGGGAGATACTGGCCATTCAGGAAGCACCATCATGTGTGAAATATGCAAATTAGTTGCTACTAGAGATGAGAATCTAACATTCCCAGTGAACAGGCGAGTGGCGGTGGTGGAGTAGGGCTTTACGTCCTGTATTTCTGCACCTGATGGGCTAATTAGGACAGGTAGGAACCATGGCAAGGAGACGAAGGACGAAACAGCCATCTAACATAGACTCGACAGGGAATTGAACCCGGGAACCAGTGGTTGGAAGCCCAGTGCGCTACCTCTGAGCTAGGCCCCTACCCTCAACAGGCAAAGAATTCCCCGGAAATAAGGAGTAAATACCCATAAATAACCTTATATTCAATTCAAATATTATATATAATCATAATAAACTTCATTTACAGATGTTACTCACCATTTCTGTGCTCTTCTGGACATTCAGTGTGATAGTCAAGGCAACAGTTGCCTTGGTGATAACACATTGGATTACATTGGCAATTTAATGTTACATCTAAACCAAAATTATCTTTGGAACATCTATTTTTACAAGACATAAATCTCCACTCATCTCTGATACCATCATTTCGAATGCAGATGGGAATATTCTTTCCATCAAAAGCAACAAACTTAGGTTCAATATCATCTGCAAAAAAAAGCAAAATAAATCTTGTAGGTACAGAACATTCAGGAGAAAAACATTGTTAAATAAATTGTATGTTATAAACATTTAAAAAAAAACTTACATATTTTTCTCCTTTTTTTTGGGATTTGAATTATTATCATTATATGACTGACATCTTGTTTTTATTCCTGATTTTGGAATAACGCTAGTGGCTAATCTAGGTGTGCCATAAGAGAGAGCACAACATAAGCCATGCAGCAGCAGTCTTTATATTTTTTCATGGGATTATATGTGCAAGCAGTTTCACCGACCTGAATCTGATTAATACTGAAAATACTGAGTGCACACACTATTACTAATCTTGACCTGCTGTTATTTTTCCAAAAGCATCCTTTCCATGCAGTGAATCGGCAATTTTCAATTTATCATTCTTAAAAAGTTTATGCTATCACTGAATGAACTAGTCATCGCCGATAAAAAACTTAATTACTGATGATAGTTAGCACTGATGCTTATATACTTTCTAGACAATATTTATTCAACCTGTTGCAAAATACCACGGAAAATGACTGGACTGCTGCTAGGCTAAACAAATATGAGGTGCCCTATTATGGGCAGTGTCCTAATATGGTCAGTTGTAATTAATGCTCCCCGATTCCGAATGCTGGGCAGTTGCACCACTGAAGTAGTTGCATTTTGAAAATTTAGATGTTTTTTCACTTTGCAAGGTCATTCAAGGACAAATGGTTGGAATTTGTATACAAAATTAACCAAGAAACAGAGAGGCTAAGAAAGTGTATGAAAACCATCCGGGTCGGTCATCAGGGTTTCGCTTCTTAACTTGAATGTTTAAAGATTGGAATTTTCGCTAAGCTGGGTTCAAAATTTTCAAAAATTAACTGCCTCTTGAGAATTGATTTCATGTTTTTTACATCAGAGTCTGTTTAACCAGGGAGAAGTCATTTATTTCAACAAAAATCTTGCATGAAAACAAGGTGACCATAATATGAGGTTACTTGTTATAACGGACTGTATATTTTAATGTAAACAAATATTTAATTATTTTTGTGAAGCAAAACTATTATACTTAACAACAGAGTTATCAGGAATGTGCAAAGACGTGCAAGACTTTTATTGATAGCTCTCACAGGAAGCACCTGACCATAAAAGGGGACCATACGTTAAGAAAAAAAAACCAACTTACTGCCATCACTGCAATAACATTATGTGATAGTAAGTAATCTAACTAGTTTTTGTAGACCCCATTGGGAGCATAGCCTTAACAACATCACCCCTCCCACTCAAGTAAAAATCCGTTTGAACAAAGCTGAGACAAACCATGCCATTTACACCTCATTTTTTGAAAGGATAAAACATAGAAATTTATCATATATCAGCGGCGTCATGTTCTATGAAAAATAATGTAATAGTTAAATAAAATTTACTCACCAATATTAAATGGCAAATTATAAAATTCATCATCGCCGTTTGTAATATTAAGTTGAAAATTCAAAATGGCAAAAATTGCCAGCATTTTAACGGTTACTCCAAATATGAACATTGCAATTGCGCTCCGAAGAACTTCTAATCTTGAAAAGCAAGAGACGTCTAGGGATATCTTTTAGAAATCCATATGCATAGATACATACACTCTTCATGAAATATGACCTAATCAGAATAGCTTATACAAGAGGATATGATATCTAATTTATTGAATCTAATTTTCTAATGCGTTAGTCTGTTGCTGTTGGCATAATGTAATGAGATTTATTGCATGATGCATCAAATTTCTGCGAAGATATATCTGCCTCTAGAATATCATAATTGCAAAAGAAATTAAAAAAATTTCAAATAATTTTGAGTGATCTTGAGCTTTTCGAAACATCTAGAATGACTTCCCCAATAACCATTTTGTACCTCGGATCAAACATATAGACTAATGATTGACTCTGTTTTAAATGAAATTATATAAATGTGGCGCGCCACGGGAAAAGGGGGCTTACGGGTGGTGACGTCGTAACTGCGAAATTGGCGGGAAAATGCAAGTAAGCCACGCGTGCGTAATAAATGATTGTCACAAGGAAATCCTGCCAAAACTTTTTTAACTTGCGCTTTTGTAGTTTTGGGAGTACAGCTATAAATGGCACACCATTAGAACCGCGATACAAAAGCGCAACTTACAAACCAAATTTGGTGAAGATCGGACTAGTAGAAGCCGAGAAAAATGTGATTATAGTACAAATTCAGGCCTAGCAAAATCTGTGATATTTTGACGTCGTACAAATCGTCCATGATCACACAATTCGTCTACTTAAGATAAAACAAACTTGACGGCTGTTGTTTTTTTAAAGAAATGGAGCTTGTTTTCGTTTTATTTTGATCTAGAATTGTTACAATATAATAAATCCACTATATTAGTGCTACTTTAGACAGTTAAATTTAAGTCGGTCGCACGAGAAAAACGGGCACACACTTCTATCTATTTTTTATCTAGGCCTAATAGTTTTTATTTTATAAGGAGTTTAAAATGCTGTTCCATTCAATGGCCAAGCTCTCTGTAGTGAAGTGCACTCAGTGACCCCAGCCAATTAGGACATAGGTCAGAAAGTTCATTAGATATATCTTGATTGCAAAAATGTATTGTGTTGTATTTCAGCAACTAAAAGTGCGAGAAAGATGGGGTTTTCAAATTAAGCACATGAAATTACATGTTCTACCAAAAGGTGACAATCTTGTATATGTACATGTATTTGTACTTTTGCTCTGTAAATTCAATAAGCATTTACATAGCTAGATAGACAGATAGATAATAGATAGATAGATTGATGGGTATTGATTGACCAGTTGATATAACATCTACATGTGTGATTGATTGATTGATTATTGACCAATTGATATACCATATGTGTGATTGATTGATTGATTTGTTCATTGCAGTTTACTGCAAGGACTATTTTTCATTGCAAGGAACAGAATTTTTAAATGCAGAACTACCCAAATAGAATTTGTGCAAATGTTTCTCGTGCGCACGAGTTAATTAACTCGTGTGCACGGGAAAAAAAATACTTTTCGTAAATTAACTTGCGCGCACCGGAAAATTTTATTTTTTTCTACCATGTCCTCTTAGGGGCTCCGTAAATTTTAAAAACATTCATGTATATATACACTTAATTCTTGAAAAATGTGTGATATCAGCGCGAACAGAAGAATACCAGGGGTTATGAAATGTAGCAAACAACACAAGTTCAGCAATTTTGCATAATTGCCACAATTATAAAAAAGAAAGGGAAATATATGTCAAAATGAGGCTTCGAAATTGAAAGTATTACGATGTAGACATTTTAAAAGACCAATAACATGTATTTAGGTACACTACTAGGTGAGACCCAATTGATACAGGTTTTTGAAAACATGAATTTTTCACATTTTCCCTCATTACCAATTTTCTATAGTATTTATGGCCATAAGGACACAAAAAGGCACAACTAAAATATTTTAGACATATAATAACAAAGCATGTAGGTGCAATAGTATCAGAGTACTGCTTGGAAAAGCAAAAAAAATTTTAAAATGTTTTCCCAAATCCTTAAAACAAAGTTGAGACACGTCAATGAGACTATCAAAAGTCACAACTTGGCCATAAAAACTAATAAGATACCAAATTATATCAATTTATATACAATAGTGGTGGAGTTCTGCTTTGGAAATTAAGTGTGACAAACCCACCTGCACACACACTACATGTATAACTTTTTAATAGAGTATATATACAGAAAGTCAACAGTGTAAAGCATGGAACAGCTTGGCAATGTTATTATAAGATCTACAAATAAAGAAATCAATCAAGTTCAGTACATCTGCAGTCTACAATTGGTCTGCATTTCTATGCAGGTACTTCAAACCTCTGCCTGGGATAATAAAGCTAAAATATGGAAAAAAATTTAGGTGGTCAGCGTGATAATTTAAAATTATTGGATGTTTCCTATTCTTGTTTTTTTTTTACCCACTCTTTCCGACTCATATCCAGCCTAATAATTTAATTGCAATGCTATAACTATAAAAGAACGTGATGTTATTGCATGCATTGGACTTTCAGGAACATTTTGAGACCGTTTTTCATTAGAAACTCAAAAGAGAACAATAATTTTAGGGGATCCGAAGAAAAAGCAAACCAATTCAAGAAGTCTAATTTTTTAAAGGATCTTTTTCATGAATATTGCAATTAAAAAATGTCCAGCCATATGAGTTTAATATAACATTGGACCTGACTGTAATTTATTATAATAATCTATATGGGCCGATAAGAAAGTGGGGTCACCGCGCTTTTTTTCAAGAAAAACTGACCTTTTTATGATGTCCCCAATTTGTCCGAAATAATACTAAAGATATTGACCAGCAAAGCCATATACTTAAAGTTGAGCCTTTGGGCTATCATTTGGTATATTTGGCATAATTTTAGCATTAGATCTGAATTAGTGCTGTCCCTTTTTAGTTCTATGTTCTTACTCTCATATACGGAAGCCTTTTAGTGCCACATACAACTTTTTTTGGCGTTTCTGGCCACTTTATTTTTTTTGTTTTCGCTCAATTGGTTCAAGAAGGAGTTTAATGATATTGCATTTCGAATATTTGCATTTATTTCGCAAATATTTGAGTTTTTTACCACAATTTTTTTCAGAATTTGTGTCTTTTGCTACATAATTTTTTGCTCTGCTCAATTGGTTTCAGAAGGAGTTAAATAATTTTGCGTTTATTCGCAAATGTTTGCGTTTATTCACAAATGTTGCGAATAATAGCAAAATGATTCAACTATACTGTAAAATAATATATATAATAAATAATTTAAAAAACATTATGTAATGAAAAACACAAACTCAAAAAAATTGCATAGCAAAAAATGCACACAGAAAAAAATTATGTTGGACAAAACAAAGTGAAAAAATGTTATGTAGCGAAAAACACAAATGACGAAAAATCATGTAGCAAAGAACACATTGTAACGAATTATGTAGCAAAAAGTCACAAATAAAAAAAAACTTTAAAATGAAATATTTTTTTTAGCAAAAAATATCATGTAGCAAAGAATGCATACTGAAAAACATTATGTGTGAAACCACACAAATAAAAAATTATAATGTACCAAAAATGCCAAAAAAAAAAAATGAAAAAACAATTGTATCATAAAAACACAAGCCAAAAAAAGTATGTAGAAAAAACGCAAATTAAAAAAATTATACAGCAAATAACGCAAATTTAAAATTATTTTTATCAAAAAACACAAATCTAAACAATTAAGTAGAAAAAAACGCTAAAAAAAAAAAGAAGTTGTGTGGCACTAGTAGGCTTCCGTAGTTAGAATATTAACCTCAGCTGGTAGCTGATGTTTGAGGCTCAATTGTGTTAAAAATGTTGCACATATAATTATGAAATTTCAGAAAGATTTAGAAAATCACGACAAACACAATGCCAGATTTTGGTAATTGTTGGTGGATGAGCACCCAAGATAAAAAACCAAATACGGAGGGTGTCTTTACGTCGGAAACCGGGTTTTTAACACGCCAATTTTGATGTTGATTTTTACAAAAAGTTATTATTGTAGCAGCTCACAATTTTAGTTGAATATAGAACAGTTACCTTATGATCACATATCCAAATCGCGTAAGTTTTGAACAGCGGATGGCAAAGATATGTCATAAAATGTAATGCATAGTTTTACAAGCGCCTGTGTTGCTCCTCGTTACGTCTGCAGTGGTAATATGCGCGAAAACATCAAATTTTCAAATACCCCATATGACCACTAAATATTGAGATATCTGGAAATTTTTTACATTTCCAAAAACTAAACATGTTAGACAATAACTTGCCATCAAAAACTAATTTTTGAAAAATCCACCCATTAGCTCCCTTATTACACGGTGCGTCACAAATATAGTTGTTTACACTAGTTTTAACTTCATTTGGGTAAATAATCGCGCCAAAGTAAATCATATTTACATGAATGACGTCAAAAAGATTTCCATATATGGGAGAATGGGGTAAGATAAGCCATTCTTTGTTACAGGCAACTTACAATAAAAGATATCAATGGGGTGGTGCCTGTGTTGAGAGTTAACTCTTATTAATGACTCTTTATGATGTAGTTTTTCACAGATTTCAGGTAATTTCGAGGATGTCACAGACAAACAATTTTTCCTGGAACATAGGTCAAGGAAATGATGCTCATGAAGCATATTTCTTATACCAACAGTTGTTTGAAAAAGTCATGATAGAGTATAGTAATTAAGTTGAGCAATGGATCCAATTGCTAGTTGTTTGATGAAAAAAAAATACAAGATCAAGGTTATTGAGACTAGCATAATCTTGTATATTATTCGGAATCATCAAAAGAGCTCGGGGGGGGGGGGGGGGGTTGCAATTTTCAAACCAACCTTAAAATCTGTTCCTAAAGCCCCGTTCCCACATAGCCGAGTTTCTCGTAGTCAACTCGTAGTATTACGTAACACGCCTCTCGGGCCCAATTCGTACTAAACTCTGCGATTACTCCTCGCACTCGAGAGATGTTCGGCGAGAAACTCCTGTGACTCGTAGCGAACTCGTGAGATTTGGAGCCGAGTATGCCGAGTATCCCGAGTATGCCGCGCTGCACGGCACACTCGGCGGATTTTCCAGGAGTTCAAAAACTCGGCCATGACTCGCCGAGTACCAGGAGTCACTCGCCGAGTTACTCCTCGAACTCGCCGAGTTACTCCTCGAACTCGCCGAGTTACTCATCGAACTCGGCGAGTTACTCGGCGCTAATTTCACTCGTATTACACTCGGGGGGATGTTCAGGAGTGCGAGGAGTAACTCGGCGAGTTGTAGGAGTAACTCGCCGAGTAACTCGTCGAGTTCTACCTTTAGTACATGCATCATCAGCGTAGGGGGTCGTATATAATATAAAAGGCCGCTGCTCCTATAATATTAGTCCGATTTTCGTCAAATAAAGATTGTTTTGTAGTATAATTCATAGTGACTCCATAGGTATTTTCGGATTGAAAATAGACCAAATATTAAGCGAGATATTTGTCTGAGAATGTAGCTAGGTTGGCGGAGGCAAACAGTGGTGCTCTCGCAGACGTCTGCGCCCGGACTATATCAATGCAGGTAAGAGCGCTACTTTAAAAGGCTGCTGCTCCCCTAATATTAGTCCGATTCTCGTCAAATAAGACTGTATTTTAGTATAGTTCACACTGATTCCATACGTGTTTTCGGATCGAAAATATACCAAATATTAAGCGAGATATTCGTCTGAGAAGGCGGTTGTCTGGCGGCGGCTGCTGCTCCATTTATATTATTCCGATTTTCGTCAAATAAATATTGAATTATAGTCGAGTTCATACTTATTCCACACAGATTTTCAGATTGAAAATAGACCAAATATTAAGCGAGATATTCGTCTGAGAAGGCAGGTAGTCTGGCGGCGGCAAGGTGCTCTGTGTATGGCCCTGACTTGAATGGTGTAGTCAATATTTTTGACCATTTTATATACATTGTTTGGATGAGCTTTATTGCAATTCATTTCTACTCATTCTGCCAACTGCCATGACTGTTATGTCAATTGCTATTAGAATTTTGAATGATACAAAGAATGGGTGTAGAGAATACAGCAAATTCAATACATGTGTCAATTGCCTAATTGCCTAAATTGGGGTTCTTTGACCTGTCATTTCATGGTTTGTTCAAAGATGACACAGCAATATGACATTGTCTTGATTGTCATTCACAATTACAAAAATATGTAATTGCTTTCATTAATTAAAAGCAATATATTTTATTGTAATTACCAGGCAATGATTATATTTGTATAACTTTCTTATCTTTTTGTGTTAATTTGAATCTTATTGTGATATTATGATCAGTATAAATTTGTGTATATTTTGTAAAATTTAAATCTAATATTGATATTGTAATTATTATTTGTGATTTGATCTGTGATTTTATTTGCTATCTTTAATTTACTTATACTGGTGCTCCCTGAAGCGTCCGCGCCCAGACTGTATTAATGCAGAAAGCTGAGCGCTTCTTTAAAAAGCTACTGCTCCCTTAATATTAGTCCGATTTTCGTCAAATAAAGATTGTTTTGTAGTATAATTCATAGTGACTCCATAGGTATTTTCGGATCGAAAATAGACCAAATATTAAGCGAGATATGCATCTGAGTCACTCCTACAACTCGGCGAGTCACCCGCCGAGTCACCCGCCGAACCCGCCGAGTAACTCGGCGAGTAACCCGCCGAGTCACTTTTTCCGCCAGAATTCGTCGCCAACTCCTCGAATTTTGGCCGTTACGTAATACTACGAGTTGACTACGACAAACTCGGCTATGTGTGAACGGGGCTTAAGCAACGAACCCAGGTTTTTGGAATATTTTATATTTCTTTATATATTATATTTCTTTACCACTGGCATTTACAGACTCCGTTCAAGTTACTTAATCAAATCTTTTAACTATATGCAATGGAATGTCATGGTGGGAATTGGGTTAAATGTCCAAATTTGGCCTTTTTTCACATAAAAACATTTTAAGATTCAATCTGTGTTGCACTTAATGTTGGTTTCAATACTAACAGTTATTCATCAGTAACTTGACATAGTCTCAATTTGTTTAGATATTTAGGTTGTCTTGGTATCCATGGCAACCAAGTTCAAATGATCATAAACAAATTGAATGTCCTTCACAACATATATATATATACAAATGGGAAATCCTATTAAAGCCAGTTACTACTTGCAGAAATATCTTAGTCAGGTAACCTTCAAGATCAAAGGTCAAGGTCATGATGAAAGTCTGGTAAATTTTTTCAGTGAAAAAAACTATTAAATCCTACTTTATGCTACATTGATTGTCAGTCTCCATGTTACTTTCCAAATTAACATTGGTTCTTGAGAAACGAGATGTAGTCCTGGGTTGTTTCACAAATAAAGTTTGAATTGGTAACCATGGCAACCAGGCTGGAATCGTCACAAAAAAATTAAGATGCATGGCAATTTTCTCCAATTGGAGATATTTTAGGTGCCTGATAAGCACTTTTACAGGACCAGCATCTTAAACTTTGTAATTTATTCATTTTTTTTATATCAGGGAATATTTCAATCATGTGACCATCAAGTTCAAAGGTCAAAGTCACGGTGAAACTGAGGTCAACTACCCCTGAACCACCATTTTCTTGCCATACAGGAATGCATATACATGTAGTCTTATGCTGTGTGATACTGTGTGCTGATTTCTACTTGTGATATATATATATATATATATATAAATCCCATAATTAGTATCCATCGCAAACCGACTGGATTCATAAACACTAAGAAAAATTACCACGTTCTCACTTAGGTGAGATTTTATTGCCTGTTATGCAATTTCACAAGGCTAGAAAAGCTGTAAGCTTGTTCATTTCTGTATTTGGTGTATACATGGGGTTATTTTAGTCATGTGACTCATCTCACTCTCCCCTACTGTAAGCAGTAATTATAGCATTAACATTTAAATGAAGAAAGAGTGCTTGCCCACAGGTATCAATAATGTACACTGAATAATACTATTAATTACAAATTAAGCAAATGGATTACACTGACCACAATATAAATGCACAGGTTCGTGCCCATTTATAGTGACGTCATGAGATTTCACTGTGTAAATTCTTTTTTTAGGAATCTTTTACGAACCACTCATGCATGGAATACTGCACTCAGCGAAAATGCTGTCACGCAGTCATGTTTACTAAATCTGATCTGGTCCACCCTGACAAGCTGCTCGATCTCCATTAAGCCTAGTTCTGAAATGCACCTTATAAACCTGTCCATGTGATTTGTGGAGGCAGTCAGCAATGGAACAATGGTCACAATGACAGCCAGACAGACAGACAGCTAGACAGAAAGCTGGACAGCTGGACAGACAGAAAGATAGACCGACAGACCGACCGACGGACAGATACACAGATAGATAGATAGATAGATAGATAGATAGATAGATATATGTCATGAAATTGTCAGTATCAAGTGGGGAGAAACTTGCAGTTCATTACTTAAATGTAACTTGTTATGTGTTGGGGGGGGGGGATTGGGAGGGGGGGGGTCCATTATGACATGTATACTATTAGTACACGATATTTTATACTATTTCTTGCAAAGGTATGTTTTAAATAATTGTTGTGGTTTCATCAGAGTCTGACTCTGCATGGTTATATTTCAGTCTTTTATCAATGTATACATACAGTCAACATTTTATTCAGCCAGTTTCAGAATTTCATGGTGTAAAAGTCCATCCTCCATTAGACTCCAGATTAATGGCATTGCAAGTCCAAGTTGCTCAACTTCAAGCAAACAGCATAAAGTCAGAGAGACTTGCCAATGTAGACTTTCAACTGAGTTATCCTCTCAGCATAAAACAAGACAAGTTCTTCCAGGTAATAAAGTAATAGTAAGACAGTATATCTTGCTTCCTCAGCTGCTCAGTGCCAACTTTGGCTTGGTCAGCCAGTTTTGGAGGGAAAGTTGGCTCCTCCCACAAGCCAGGACTCAGTAGTGAGGCAATCTAACAGGGCAATGCAAATCATATCATAATTAGAAATAAACTTTTAATAGATTCCTTGCAGTAGGCTAATTTAACATAAAGCTAAGCAAGAAAATACTGACACATGTGAGCAGAGCAGTGACAAGCAAAATGAAATGATGAGCACACACAACAACTGCATTAAGTCGCACATGAGCAGAGGCCTGCATAGGGCAAGTGTAATGATGTGCTTACAATATTGCACTTGACATAAGCTTGTATAATAAACATCAAACAACAAGCAAAGTGTAAAAGGCTAAGCAATTGCTAGAGCAAACAAAAACGCCCAAGGCAAGAGTAATGAAAAGTGTACATAATAATTGTACCTGACATGTATGTACAACCTTTACCTAAGGCAAGTGTAACAAGGAGTGTACACAATAATTGTATCTGACATACAATAGTACCTGACATGTATGTACAACCTTTGCCTAAGGCAAGTGTAACGAGGAGTGTACACAATAATTGCCTCTGACATACAATAGTGCCTGACATGTATGTACAACCTTTACCTAAGGCATGTGTAACGAGGAGTGTACATACATACAACCTGACATGTACATACAACATTTGCCCAAGGCAAGTGTAACGATGAGTATACAACTTGGTCATATCATATTGGTAATATCACAATTAACAATGCTAAGATGACATTTGGTTTGAATTCCGTAAAATTTCTCTTGCTGTTTTTGCTTCAGCTTTGAGATTAGTTTCACACAATCAATCATACATAAAATATTAACTGCTTTTCTTTTAAACAAAATTAAATCTCTGTAATGCAGAAAACAGCCTATTATACGCTTGGTGAATAGATGCATCCTATCTCTGAGATAATATATATTGCTTATCTATTTTTTTTTTCACAGTGAAATGTAACACTTTTAAGAGTAAATTTTTGGCCCTATTTTCTTTACACGGCAGTTGCTAGAAAATTTACCAACGTCAAGAACGATAATATAGGTCCATTTTATGCAGTCACGAATACCATTAAAAAAATTGTTTAAACATTGCATTTGAAAACTTTTTGAACACCCTCCTTACTTTTAATCAAGAAGGGATGCTAGAAAAATTCCATTCATCATGTTATCAGAATAAAGCCTTATATTATTTTTAGTATCAAAAGATCTGACTCATAGCGAGTGATTTTTATCAATGGTTTAATATTTAAAACATGAAAAAATGTAAACAAACACAATTAAGAAAGTACAGTTCTATAATAAAATCGATAGTTTGTACAAGTCAATTTACTTAATTAACATGATGATAAACATTTATTAAAACCTATACAGTCAGGACCAGAAGTTTACAAACACTTGAAGGAGATTTCATAAAATTTAATGAACTTGTGTGAAAGAAAAAAAATGGAGACAGAAATTAAGGGAAATGGCTAGTATGGTATGTTACAAATAGTGATCAATTTTTTAAAAGAGGAAAGACATATGTGAATGAAACTTTTTTCCTCTAAAAAGTTCCTTGCTATTAAGTACTAGAGAGGAGTTGATGTGGTACTGCAAAGGCTGAGTGTCCGACTACCAAGGCACTTGAAGCCTTGAAATCCTGTCCCCACAGGTATTTGGAATTGGTGCAAAGTAAACCATTTTTTACTGGCTAAATTATATTTGCAACTAGAATAGGTCTTTTTTCATCTAATGTCACTGATCAGTTTCAAATATTACCTGGAACTTGTTTATTTGGCGTTAGACCCAACAGGCTCCAAATTGTGAGCTTTTACCAATTATCTACATAATTGAAGAATTGTGTCAGAGGTATGTGAATTTCAATGCTAATATATATATATATCTTTATTTCATACACATGAGATTCATATCATTCATGGTATAAAAAATTTTCATTATACAATTAACAGAAATAAATTGAAAGGCAAGATGGCTTAGATATTTAAGTGGTCAAGAGGTAATTACAAAATTCAGTCTTTTGTGGCTCACCAATAATATTATTAGAGTCCATGAGCTCTTTAATTGCAATAAGTGCACATTGATCTTCATCACTGAGGTGAGTGAATAAAAGCCTTCTTCTACCTGTCAGCAAGTCCATGGACCCAAAGTTGTTCAGCTTTGATTTAATGTAGGAGATGTTCTCACCAATCAACTAAATACATTTAATAGAAGATTTGCTCTGTACTTTATTATAGAAAAGAATATAAGCATTGTCAAAGCTCATTGGTGTAAGAAATGTTCAAATGGTGTGCATTAAAGTCCAGCAGATGGTCACTCAAAGGGATCTAGATAGGTCCCAAAAATAGAAAGCAATGTCCCATGTTGCCATTTAAGAGAAAATCCAATGTCTCATGTCACTTTTTAACTAAATAAACTTTAAGTAAGAATATTCAACTGTCGCCTGTCACTATTTAAGTAGATATTCCTCTTATGTCTGCCATTATTTAAGAGCTTCAGTGTCACTTTGTCCTTGGTTAAGAAGGGCAATGTCACACAGTCAAATTGGTCGATTTTTACCCAGGTAGACCTATATACTCACTGTTTAGCATAACTTTCTTTGTTTGAGTGACAAGTTACAAATTAAGCCATTTCCAATACTGTTGTTGTCAATGTACCATTGGTGCTTAGCCTGTTGTAATGTACCAATGAGCCCGTTTAAAGGTCAGAAAAATGTTTCCTCGAAGGACGATGAATTTCAATATCCATGTTTTGCTATTACAGAACTGCTGCACACACATCATGCCATGTTACTGAGTAAACTTAATTTGTGCTTCTTCAGCAAGATATGCAATCAAATTGCAAAAAAAACGTCTCTTGGGTTCCCTGAAGCTAAGCAATTGCTCAAGGAAAAAAAAACAGTTTGGTGACTATAAATCAATTATTGCTTATTTCTAAACTCATCATAAAACGTATTAGTTTATTTACATCAAAATATCATATAAGACATCAAATAAAAACAGGGGTGTTCAAAAAGTTGATGTTATGATTCATACAGTCCTAGCTGTATCATGGCTTTGGACATGGTTGGCTGAAGATGTTTACTGATGGTTCGTGTTCCCATGTTTGACGCATGACTGATTGCTGTGGAATATCACGACTTGCTGACACACCTAAAAGCTGCCACAGGGTATAAAAGTAACAGCCATCACCGTTTAGAACCATTCTCACTCTTGGCTACATGTGAAGAGGTTGATCAATCGCAGACATCTCAGTGTTCGAGTGCAGTGTCACCCAATATTGTAAAACCTGCGAAGAAAATGGTTTCAACTATTAGTTCTACAATCGCACCCTTGGTGGCGCTGTTTCTGCTCACAGGCCACCTGGTGGAAGTGGAAGGCTATGCTTCAGGCGCCCCTAGCAAAAGCTGTACTGCTACTGCTCCAGGCCATGGATCCTCAGCCAATCTCGGTTACCAAATCCAAGTCAGTAGTAACAATGTTCAGCCTGGCCAAAGTGTCACTGGTGAGTACATTTATTATATCATATTTTAAGAATCAGTTGATTTTCTCACACATGGGTCTACATGGGTAAAAATAGACAAATTCAACATTGCCCTTCTTAACCAGGGACAAAGTGACACTGAAGCTCAATCATAAATAATGATGGATGTAAGATTCTTATCTCCTTAAAAAGTGACAGGCGACAGTTCTTAGTTATTCTTTAGTTATAAGTGACATGACATTGGATTTCTTCTTAAGTAGATTCCTCCACATACCTAGAGTGTTGGGATTCATTTAGAGTTGTAGACTCACATAGTAGAGAGTAGATAATAAACCTGGGTTACCCATGTACTAGCACTTAGCAACTTCTAGAGGTGTTTAGAAAGCTGCCCCATAACATGGCGCATATCAGCATAATTATGCTCTCATATATGAGGTAGAATAAAATTTGATTGATTGACTGATTGATCGGTTGATCGATTAATTGATTGATTGATTGATTGATTGATAGGCTCGAGATGTGATCTGCATGAGGAGTTCCTAGTGTAGATGGTTTGCCCCCCTCACATGTATAGGCCATTTGCGATTGTTGACTTGTGGTGTGTATCAAAAGCGCATGAGGTTGTTGAATGTTGAGGATATAGTAGAGTGTAGATAGCAAACCCCTGTAGCAGCAGCAACCATGTCTCTCAGCACCTAGCTGGAGGGAATCCCCTTTAGTTCAACTGCTAGAGGCGTCAGAAAAGCTGCTCTAGAATGATAGTCTGTTTTTTAATTGAAAGACACCTATTTTAATGCCCATTTTTGCTTATTTACCTTGTAATGTCTGTTGTCAAATTAAGAAAAATTTGACTATAAAAACTATTGCTACTAGGGGTGGCAGTATGAAGTAATGCCTGAAACACTCAAAGCACAATACTCAAAAATATGTATATGCCAATCTTTTGTATGTCGTCTACTAACCTTTATGCATTCCTTAGAGAGCTTATTATACACTATACAGTGTTGGCAAACCAGCCAATATAAAATTTATCTATTTAATTGGTATGGCCACTTTGCTCAATCTGGCAAGCATTTAAAATGTATTTTCTGTATTTTTAGTGACAATCTCTGGTGGTCAATGGCAAGGTGCCAAACTTCAAGCTTTTGCTTCTGTCAATGGGCCACCTCAAGGTTATTTCACAAACCTGCCGGGGGGATTGAAGACCAGACGATGTTCCGTAACAGGCGATACCATGACCCAGACCAACAGCAACAACAAGGGAACCACATCTTTTGTATGGATTGCACCATCCAGCGTCACTAGCCCGCTTGCGGTTCGGATCAGGCAAGTTTCATCTATGTTGGTGTTCAAAAGCTACTGGGTCTGAAGCTAAGCAAGCTTATATGACCAGCTGCAAGCAGACGGAATGATGAGATGATAGGGCTTATAGTCCACACTATGTTACACATTTACCCCATGGGTTGGGTTTTTTTACTTGCATCAGCATAGAGGGACACCCGAGTACAAGGCACCTCCAATTTA
The DNA here is from genome assembly GCA_932294295.1 of Alitta virens. Classification (NCBI taxonomy): domain Eukaryota; kingdom Metazoa; phylum Annelida; class Polychaeta; order Phyllodocida; family Nereididae; genus Alitta; species Alitta virens. Next base: position 15,925,112 of record OW028583.1, on the reverse strand, counting down.
GTGTCTCAGGATCAGATTTCAGTTGGGGTATAGCTCATGAACAGTACGTAGTATGCCCCTTCCTTGGCTGTTATTAGTCACTCAAAAAGCAGAGCCCAAAGTATCCAGCAATCATCAGAATCACTGATTCTACTATATTTGCTGAAAAAAAGTAGTACAGATCTAGCTCAGTGGTAATTGGATAACAATGAATGTATATAAAGAAAAGAAAGAGCATTTTCTCACAAAGTTTACATACTTCAGAGAGTGAATCTGAATATTTAATAGTCCAGAATCCAGGAACATAAATTATTAGACTTCTACAAAAGACAAATTTTCTCGTATTTGTAACTTTTATTGTATTGATTTTAAGTTGTTTTATTTGTTGCTTACAGGGGTCCAATCCTGCGGTCATATTCCAGTTTCCAATACGTGTCATCAGAAACAATCACTGTAGCTGACAACAACAACAACAACAACAACAACAACAACAACAACAACACCCCATCCACAACTTCCGCACCACCCGCAACTCCTGGACCACCCGCAACTCCTGCACCACCCGCAACTCCTGCACCACCCAATCAAGGGGAAAGTCAAGAGGAAAGCCAAGAGTCACTTAGTGGTAAGTTTGTCTTTTTATTTCTTCAAATTGAACACCTAAATGGTCCACAATTGCCTTGTTACAAATTCTTACTTAACTGCACGAGGGATGTCAGTTTAAATTAGCAATTAGTTACTATGCAGTTTTTTTCTTCAAACACCTAAATGGTGAACTATAAACATTGCATTTTTAAAATTTCATACTTAACTGCTTTTACAGCAGAAGAAATATTGCATATAGCTGATGTGTGTGCCTGCATTGGAAAGTCTAATAAATTACATTGTAGTTAAAACACCTAAGAAACAACGACTGTTCACCCAATATAGCTCAACGTTGGGTCAATGTGAGACCAGTGTTGCCTGACTTTGGCCAATGTAGCTAATTTTACTAATGTCAGGCTATTGGCCAATGTCGAGCTAATGTTGGTGATGTAGAGCTAATGTTGGCCAATGTCGACTGATGTTGGCCAATGTCGAGCTAATGTTGGCCAATGTAGGGCTTCCTAGTCTAGGAGATTTGTTTCCAACTCTATGAATTTGGCTGTAAGACCTATGCTTAATTGCTCTTATGTCTTGAATATATTGAATCATACTCTCTGGTACACAATGTACTAATGTGAATGAATTTACTTTTCAGAATCAAACTCAAGCTCAAGCTCGGAAGAATCCAACAATAACAGGGCTCCCTTTCGACGCAATCGACGAAACAGAAAGTAGATTGCAAGGTTTCTTTATATGGAAATAGACAATCATTACACTGAAATCAGTTTTAATTACCTTTATACTCTATAATTCATAAAATATTATAAAAAATAACACTTATAATGAAATTAAAGTTCTTTCGTAAAGGCTCATAAATTCACAGAATGTCAAACTTTTCTTTGGATGATGAATTTCAATAAGTATTCTGACACAACAGTAATATATTTTGCATCATTTCAACATCAAATCTTGGGCAAATTATGTATATCCTAAACAGTTAAATTTTATTTTACAATCACTGGCTCCCTCTAGTGATATTAATGCTGATTTGTCGATAATGAAATGAATTTTTTTGACCCAAAAATAAATAATGAATGATGTTTTGTATTACATAAAAAGAAACATAAAGGGTCAAGGGACACAATAAGGAAATTCAAAGAAGAAATTTGAATGCTTTTGTGTAATTTTGAATAGTTGTTATAATTACAGTTAGCCGTGGTAACAAAAAAAACATTGCATGATAATCAAAACACTATTTCTTCAAATTAAAATAAAGCTGTATAACTAAATTTAAAAAAACTGTATTTCGTATGAACTCAAAATTTCCAGAGATGGTGAAATAAAATTTTCAAGCAAAATCAATTGGTTTGTTTTTATTTGTCAAATTCATGACACATATGATAATTATCATCAAAATACAGTAGGAATTGAATATTTAGACCTTGGGAATATCAGCCATTGAGTGGGTAGTGGGTGGATTAGGGTTTAACGTCCTATATTTATGCACCTTTTGGGCTAATTAGGACAGGCAGGGACCATGGCAATGAGATTATGGATGAAACAGCCATCCAACTTTGGCTCGACTGCAAATCACAAAAAATGTGAAGCATCTGTGAAGGGGCTAGACTGTCATTTAGCTGAAGAGTGTAATTTTAAGATGGATATTCCTGGACCTAGTGTGATGATTTTGCAAAACAGTTTATCCCAACATGCTTGTAAAATCAAACTTTCTCAATGCCGCAAAAGAGAGACTGCATTCTTTTTAATGTCACAATTGTATTATCTGCCATAATATCTGTTTGAATGTTTGAAGCACGCAGCAAAGTTCTAATGGCATCATGCTAATTTAATGAGGATTTTCCATGGTTCACAATAAAATCCTCAATTAATGTAAGTGCAAATAAAAGGAGTAGAATGAGATTTGTTTCTGAGCCCTTCTATATTTGCCAAGAAATTTGATCAAACATATCTCCGCATATATAAGAGAACCATATAAAATAAATTTTCTGTAATTCTGGTAACAATCTGTGGTGGGGTATGGCAAAGAGCCAAACTTCAAGCCCTTGTTTCTGGCATTGGGACACCTAAAGGTTATTTCACAAACCTGCCGGGGGGGGGGGGGATTGAAGGCCAGACAATGTTCCCCAGCAGCCGATACCATGACCCAGTCCAACGATAATAACAAGGGAACCACATCTTTTGCATGGGTCACATTTTTGTATCCGTGCCTCTTTAGTTGCAAAGAAATATGATCAAACAACTCTCCGCATATAAGTGGGTGGGGTGGGTGGGGTGGGTGATTAGGGCTTTACGTTCTGTATTTCTGCACCAGTTGGGCTAATTAGGACAGGCAGAGACCATGGCAATGAGACGAAGGATGAAACAGCCATCCAACTTAGGCTCGACCGGGAATTGAACCCGGGACCCAGCGGTTGGAAGCCCAGAACGCTACCTCTGAGCTAGGCCCCCACCCCCTCTCCGCATATAAAAGACAGGACAGTCAATAACTTTAGTAATAGTGGGCCATTCATGGTATTTATTATCCAAATATATAAAGTAATTATTACAGTTGACCAACATGTAATACATAATTCATGCCAGTGATGATATCAGGTCATAAGACTATCAATGTATACATGATCATCTTGTGACCCGATTCTCCCATAAATATTTTAAAGCCTCGTGCTTTCGTAACACTCGAGGAAGTTTGAATTGTTGATTTGGACGACCCTCGAACAAAACTGATCGAAGTCCGTTGAAAGTTCCGTGACCAACCTGCAAATGGAATAAAAAGATTAAAAATCTCTGGAACTTTGTTGGAAATTAAAGGAATGAAGCCTCCAGGGTTAACATGAGCGCTTTAAAAACTTGTTGAAATCTCACTTTTCCAACCAACAAATTTCTCAATTGCCTTTTGCAACTTATACGAGTATTTGCATTCTCTGGATGTTGGTTATTGTTCAAAGAACCCTCTTATAATCCTAATCCCAGTTTTCCAAAAAGAAAAAGTGAAAGAATATGTCTCTACACAATATTTCTTTGAGCCATATTACCAACAATAAAAATAAATTTCAGAGTGACCCACTCTATCGCTATATTATGATTTATAAGCAGCACAACAGCAAATAAAAGCAGCTTATTCCGTTAGCAATTACACTTAAGGACGAATAATAGAGCTTATACTCCTCCGCGTGACCTTTTTGATCTATTGTTCTTTTGCGGGATATAACCAACAAAAATGTTAGTTAACTTCCTCCTGAGTGAAAACTGAACTTGTCTTGCGTAATAAAGGCAGTAAAAACAAACAATCAAACAAATGAGTAAATATGCCTTATGGAGTATAAGTTTTCAGCGTCGGGATATAACCAACAAAAATGTTAGTTAACTCCCTACTATTCGGGATTTAACTAATACAAATTTGTCGGCAGGAGTTGACTTCTTTACTTCGGCCAATCAGGTTATGTTTCCACTACGATTACCTGGATGATTGTTATGGGATCCAAGCCGTTAATTCCTCTGAATTCAGCATAAGATTCATGTATGTTTTGAAGATTTCTTTCAAGCTAAAACAGGAAGGAAAAAAACACATTTTAAACAGGTTCTGTGAAGATTGTTTGGGAGAAAATGGTATAAAAATTTTGATGTCTACTAGATACTGTCTTCATGGTAGAAGGACACAATGGTCGTAATAATCAAATAAAGTATATTATTAATTTGGAAATATCATCAAAACGGTTAATTTACTACAATGAGGCCTTCAAATAAATTCATCAAACTATTGGAGTTGTCTCAATAAACACGTGAACACATATTTCAATGGTCTGCCCTTAATTTTTTTAATGTTATTACAACAATGTAATTTTGAATGTTGCATCATTGAAGCATTTAGCAGACAACTAGACTTTTAGTTCCAGTGTTTATAATGGAGATTTTTCATGACCATAAAACCATCAGTTTAGTAAGTTTACTATTGTGGCAGGAACTGTTCCAGAAAATATTTCAGGGGGGAGGGGTTGACAAATTAAAATACATTTGATTGAAATGTTCTAGCCCCCCCCCCCCCCCCCCCCCAAATCCACTACTCTGGATTCAGATTATGATATAGATCACATTTATGCAAAGACAATAATTAAATTAAAACAGGACTTCTCTCTGCTAACCCTTTTAGATTAGAATTATTTCACCTACTATAATACGTGGTTGGTGGATTAGGGCTTTACGTCCTGCATTTTTGCACCTGATGGGCTAATTGGGACAGGCAGGGACCATGGCAATTAGATGAAGGATGAAACAGCCCAGCACACTACCACTGAGCTGGGCCCCAACTAGGTATGGCGCCCATTGATCTACACATACTCAGTTGGAATTAGTTTAAATTCAATAACAAAAGTCGCTGATCATGAGCAAAGTCAAACAATAGTACCAACCATCTGTTGATGTTCCTGGGTAAGAATTTCGTCTCCTTGCAGTTCAAGGAAGACAACGTAATGGTTCCTGGGAGACTTGTTGCCTGAACGATTTTTCAAAAATATTTTTCTGTCATATATGTATGGTTATTGAAAAGTCAGAAGACAAATTAGCAACAATTGTAAGTAACCTTCATCATTTGTACCTTAGAATTAGATATAAACATCGTGATTACCACTATGGGTGAGTTTACGTTGTAATGATTTCAGTTCCTTTGTATAAATCAAGATTTCCTCCAAAATGATGAATGCATTCAGAGGCAGAACTTTACCGAGGTACCTCAATTCTAGGAGATGATGGTTTGGAGCCATTATGAGCCATAGTTTTGATCCTCTATTCAGATCATTCATGGCCATGGCTGAAATTTGCACTCACAGAGTGCCTTCTGGTTACTTTAGATACTTTGTTATCAGATGTTTTGAAAATTTCCTAAAAGCCCCCAAGAGAGTAATGCATGTACCTGTAACAGAGTCCAGGTGAAGATTTTCGACGGTCGTATAACTTTTAATAGGGAGTTTCCACTGGTTTTCTGTCATGGCAATGGCATCATAAAGTGTTTTCTCTGGTGTTCTGTCGAAGCCACAGTTTAATATCTGTCCAGTTCTGAAAATGATCAGATAATATCTTAGGCATTTAGCAGAGGTAGCAGCAGTGTAGTAATAGTAATAATAATAATAATAATAATAGAAGAAATTTGTAGAGCGCCAGTTTCAGACATCTGCTCACCAGCGCTATGTACATGTGTTATTCAGGATAGTATAAATTAAAGAGATGTGTTTTGAGTTTTTTCTTAAAGCTGTGTATGCCATTTGTGCAGCGAATATCAGTGGGTATGTTTTTCCATAACAAAGGTGCCGCCCAGTGAAAAGCCCTTCGGTCGAGTTTGTTATTACTAGTTACCGAGGGTAGTTTTAGCAGTTGTTTGTCAATACATCTTAATCCATGCGAAACATCCCTAATCTTGAGTAGTTTTTTTAGATAGATTGGAGCCTGGTTGTTCAATACTAAAAATTAGTATTAGTAGTCAGGGGCGGATTCAGAGGGGTCGCCGCATTTAGTGATCGCTTAATATGAGGGGATAACACAATAAAAATTCAGTTCGGGGAAATTAGAAATTACCTTTGCAGCAGGCCATTTGATTTGAGTGTTATTGTAACAAGGATTAAATCTTCTAGGACTTTACCACTGCTGGAAGACATGTTTTAGAGTGTTACTTTAACAAGTATTCATTGATTGTTTAATTGCCTGTATTGGACAGTTTTTACCTCTACCTCTATAGGAAGACATGTTTTGGAGTATTACTTAAAGTATTCATTGACTGTTTACTTGCATGCATCAGAAAAAAGACACTGCTGGAAGAAATATTTTTGAATTATATCGAAGCATTCTCGATTGCTTATACACCTTATCCTGATGAAATAAAATTTTATCTGTACTGGAAGAAATATTTTTGAGTTAATGAAGAAGGTTTATATGGATTAATAAGTATTCATTAATCGCTTATAGCTTGCATGAGAAGAAAACTTCACCAGTACTGGAAGACATATTTTGGAGTGTTAAGTAAGAAGCTATTTATATTCCTTAGACACATTTGCCTGTAACCAATGAAATTATATATTTCCTGTACTGGAAGACATACTTCGGGGTGTCCACATCATCATCACTGTTACTGTGACCAGTATTCATTATTTGAATACTTTGCCAGTAATGGAAGGCATATTTAGAGCATTAATTTAAGAAGCATTATATTGATTGCTTGAATACATCTGCCTTATCCCTATGAAATAACAGTTTACCTGTACTGGAAGACATATTTTGGGGTGTTGTTTGTGTAGCCAACTACTTTGATGACATCTCCGAATCTGTTCCTGTAGAGTCCATGGAAGTTTGTCACAACCAACTCATACAGCTGGCCCACTTCAAGCTAAATTGATAAAATGCAGTTGTATTTGGATTCAAAATAAGTGTCCACATGTTTTGTTTTTGTCAGAACTGCTTCACAAAAAGTGTACAGAGCTACAGAAATGTAAGCAATAATTCAAACCCCCGAGTCTCTAGAATATAGTGGTACTTCTCTACAATAATCGTACACTTGTTGCTTTATCATACCATTGTAATTTCTATTATTCCACTGTGACCACAACAATTCTTCCCTTATCTGTAATGGAGTGGATACAATAACTGAAAAAGACCTCCCTCCTTCCATCATAAATTTTCACCAAAGTTAGCCTGAGAATCAAATATATAAATTTTCGCTGGCCTAACTAAAATTGATATGTACAGTTAGTTTCATTAAAAACGGCCCGTCAGATTAAGCCTAGCCAAAGCTTAAATTAATTTCTTACATTTGCCAATGTTGACACTTTTCTGGTGATAAATGTAAGCCGACTATTAGCTATAGAAGTGAACAGAAGCAGCTGGCTTTAGCATGTTTAGACCGTTTTTTATACCTGGGCCTAGGCCTTTACCAAGTATAGAACTATCATACTATGTAATATATGGGTCAACGCCAGCGTAGGCAGGGAGGGAGATGCCTACGCTATGGCATAGGTATTCATATACTTTAAAAGGCTGCTGCTCTTCTAATATTGGTCCGATTTTCGTCAAATAAAGACCGAATTGTTCAGGAAAATGTGTAAAATTTATATTTATACAATAGATAAATAAATTTGTAAAATTGAGAAAGGAATGGAGTATACAAGGCACAAACACTGGTCTCCATGAGGCAGTAGCCATCATACTGTATTAAAGTGTTTACATTGTAGGCCTAGTGCTGCTGGCATTCTACACACAACACCAGGTATATTATTTTTTTGAAAAAAAAAAAATATTCTTGTTTATGAAACTAACTGTATGCTATGTTGTACTTACTTCTTCAAGCAGGTATGTTTCCGGGTTGGGTTTCTCCATATCCTCGACTTTTATGAATTCCAAAAATACGATGAAAGGTGCAAAAGTGAATATCTCACGTAATGCATCTTCAGTTGAGGTACTCAATCCATAGAAGCCCTCAGTTCCGAAGTGGGCACTCATGCAAAAGTTCACATCTTTCAGGTATGTCTTTTCTAAAATGCAGGAAGTGTGAGCAAATCCCCCTCCACGACATACCACAGCAAACTGTAATGGAACAGTAGATAACAGCTGTACTTCAAACCCTTTGAAGTGATGGTCAGTGGCTAATTACAACTATGCTGCAGCATTTTCCCCACAGGAGGCAGGTAAGGTTACTCCTCGAACTCGCCGAGTTACTCCTCGAACTCGCCGAGTTACTCCTCGAACTCGGCGAGTTACTCGGCGCTAATTTCACCCGTATTACACTCGGGGGGATGTTCAGGAGTGCGAGGAGTAACTCGGCGAGTTGTAGGAGTAACTCGCCGAGTAACTCGTCGAGTTCTACCTTTAGTACATGCATCATCAGCGTAGGGGGTCGTATATAATATAAAAGGCCGCTGCTCCTATAATATTAGTCCGATTTTCGTCAAATAAGATTGTTTTGTAGTATAATTCATAGTGACTCCATAGGTATTTTCGGATTGAAAATAGACCAAATATTAAGCGAGATATTCGTCTGAGAATGTAGGTAGGTTGGCGGAGGCAAACAGTGGTGCTCTCGCAGACGTCCGCGCCCGGACTGTATCAATGCAGGTAAGGCTGAGCGCTACTTTAAAAGGCTGCTGCTCCCCTAATATTAGTCCGATTCTCGTCAAATAAGACTGCATTTTAGTATAGTTCACACTGATTCCATACGTGTTTTCGGATCGAAAATATACCAAATATTAAGCGAGATATTTGTCTGAGAAGGCGGTTGTCTGGCGGCGGCTGCTGCTCCATTTATATTATTCCGATTTTCGTCAAATAAATATTGAATTATAGTCGAGTTCATACTTATTCCACACAGATTTTCAGATTGAAAATAGACCAAATATTAAGCGAGATATTCGTCTGAGAAGGCAGGTAGTCTGGCGGCGGCAAGGTGCTCTGTGTATGGCCCTGACTTGAATGGTGTAGTCAATATTTTTGACCATTTTATATACATTGTTTGGATGAGCTTTATTGCAATTCATTTCTACTCATTCTGCCAACTGCCATGACTGTTATGTCAATTGCTATTAGCATTTTGAATGATACAAAGAATGGGTGTAGAGAATACAGCAAATTCAATACATGTGTCAATTGCCTAATTGCCTAAATTGGGGTTCTTTGACCTGTCATTTCATGGTTTGTTCAAAGATGACACAGTAAAATGACATTGTCTTGATTGTCATTCACAATTACAAAAATATGTAATTGCTTTCATTAATTAAAAGCAATATATTTTATTGTAATTACCAGGCAATGATTATATTTGTATAACTTTCTTATCATTTTGTGTTAATTTGAATCTTATTGTGATATTATGATCAGTATAAATTTGTGTATATTTTGTAAAATTTAAATCTAATATTGATATTGTAATTAGTATTTGTGATTTGATCTGTGATTTTATTTGCTATCTTTAATTTACTTATACTGGTGCTCCCTGAAGCGTCCGCGCCCAGACTGTATTAATGCAGAAAGCTGAGCGCTTCTTTAAAAAGCTACTGCTCCCTTAATATTAGTCCGATTTTCGTCAAATAAAGATTGTTTTGTAGTATAATTCATAGTGACTCCATAGGTATTTTCGGATCGAAAATAGACCAAATATTAAGCGAGATATGCATCTGAGAATGCAGGTAGGCTGGCGTCGGCCTATCATTCGACGGGTGACTCGTCGCTGTCGTAGCTACCTTGCTTCACCCGGCGAGTCACTCCTACAACTCGGCGAGTCACCCGCCGAGTCACCCGCCGAACCCGCCGAGTAACTCGGCGAGTAACCCGCCGAGTCACTTTTTCTGCCAGAATTCGTCGCCAACTCCTCGAATTTTGGCTGTTACGTAATACTACGAGTTGACTACGACAAACTCGGCTATGTGTGAACGGGGCTTAAGCAACGAACCCAGGTTTTTGGAATATTTTATATTTCTTTATATATTATATTTCTTTACCACTGGCATTTACAGACTCCGTTCAAGTTACTTAATCAAATCTTTTAACTATATGCAATGGAATGTCATGGTGGGAATTGGGTTAAATGTCCAAATTTGGCCTTTTTTCACATAAAAACATTTTAAGATTCAATCTGTGTTGCACTTAATGTCGGTTTCAATACTAACAGTTATTCATCAGTAACTTGACATAGTCTCAATTTGTTTAGATATTTAGGTTGTCTTGGTATCCATGGCAACCAAGTTCAAATGATCATAAACAAATTGAATGTCCTTCACAACATATATATATACAAATGGGAAATCCTATTAAAGCCAGTTACTACTTGCAGAAATATCTTAGTCAGGTAACCTTCAAGATCAAAGGTCAAGGTCATGATGAAAGTCTGGTAAATTTTTTCAGTGAAAAAAACTATTAAATCCTACTTTATGCTACATTGATTGTCAGTCTCCATGTTACTTTCCAAATTAACATTGGTTCTTGAGAAACGAGATGTAGTCCTGGGTTGTTTCACAAATAAAGTTTGAATTGGTAACCATGGCAACCAGGCTGGAATCGTCACAAAAAAATTAAGATGCATGGCAATTTTCTCCAATTGGAGATATTTTAGGTGCCTGATAAGCACTTTTACAGGACCAGCATCTTAAACTTTGTAATTTATTCGTTTTTTTTATATCAGGGAATATTTCAATCATGTGACCATCAAGTTCAAAGGTCAAAGTCACGGTGAAACTGAGGTCAACTACCCCTGAACCACCATTTTCTTGCCATACAGGAATGCATATACATGTAGTCTTATGCTGTGTGATACTGTGTGCTGATTTCTACTTGTGATATATATATATATATATATATATAAATCCCATAATTAGTATCCATCGCAAACAGACTGGATTCATAAACACTAAGAAAAATTACCACGTTCTCACTTAGGTGAGATTTTATTGCCTGTTATGCAATTTCACAAGGCTAGAAAAGCTGTAAGCTTGTTCATTTCTGTATTTGGCGTATACATGGGGTTATTTTAGTCATGTGACTCATCTCACTCTCCCCTACTGTAAGCAGTAATTATAGCATTAACATTTAAATGAAGAAAGAGTGCTTGCCCACAGGTATCAATAATGTACACTGAATAATACTATTAATTACAAATTAAGCAAATGGATTACACTGACCACAATATAAATGCACAGGTTCGTGCCCATTTATAGTGACGTCATGAGATTTCACTGTGTAAATTCTTTTTTTAGGAATCTTTTACGAACCACTCATGCATGGAATACTGCACTCAGCGAAAATGCTGTCACGCAGTCATGTTTACTAAATCTGATCTGGTCCACCCTGACAAGCTGCTCGATCTCCATTAAGCCTAGTTCTGAAATGCACCTTATAAACCTGTCCATGTGATTTGTGGAGGCAGTCAGCAATGGAACAATGGTCACAATGACAGCCAGACAGACAGACAGCTAGACAGAAAGCTGGACAGCTGGACAGACAGAAAGATAGACCGACAGACCGACCGACGGACAGATACACAGATAGATAGATAGATAGATAGATAGATAGATAGATATATGTCATGAAATTGTCAGTATCAAGTGGGGAGAAACTTGCAGTTCATTACTTAAATGTAACTTGTTATGTGTTGGGGGGGGGGGATTGGGAGGGGGGGGGGGGGTCCATTATGACATGTATACTATTAGTACACAATATTTTATACTATTTCTTGCAAAGGTATGTTTTAAATAATTGTTGTGGTTTCATCAGAGTCTGACTCTGCATGGTTATATTTCAGTCTTTTATCAATGTATACATACAGTCAACATTTTATTCAGCCAGTTTCAGAATTTCATGGTGTAAAAGTCCATCCTCCATTAGACTCCAGATTAATGGCATTGCAAGTCCAAGTTGCTCAACTTCAAGCAAACAGCATAAAGTCAGAGAGACTTGCCAATGTAGACTTTCAACTGAGTTATCCTCTCAGCATAAAACAAGACAAGTTCTTCCAGGTAATAAAGTAATAGTAAGACAGTATATCTTGCTTCCTCAGCTGCTCAGTGCCAACTTTGGCTTGGTCAGCCAGTTTTGGAGGGAAAGTTGGCTCCTCCCACAAGCCAGGACTCAGTAGTGAGGCAATCTAACAGGGCAATGCAAATCATATCATAATTAGAAATAAACATTTAATAGATTCCTTGCAGTAGGCTAATTTAACATAAAGCTAAGCAAGAAAATACTGACACATGTGAGCAGAGCAGTGACAAGCAAAATTAAATGATGAGCACACACAACAACTGCATTAAGTCGCACATGAGCAGAGGCCTGCATAGGGCAAGTGTAATGATGTGCTTACAATATTGCACTTGACATAAGCTTGTATAATAAACATCAAACAACAAGCAAAGTGTAAAAGGCTAAGCAATTGCTAGAGCAAACAAAAACGCCCAAGGCAAGAGTAATGAAAAGTGTACATAATAATTGTACCTGACATGTATGTACAACCTTTACCTAAGGCAAGTGTAACAAGGAGTGTACACAATAATTGTATCTGACATACAATAGTACCTGACATGTATGTACAACCTTTGCCTAAGGCAAGTGTAACGAGGAGTGTACACAATAATTGCCTCTGACATACAATAGTGCCTGACATGTATGTACAACCTTTACCTAAGGCATGTGTAACGAGGAGTGTACACAATAATTGCATCTGACATACATACAACCTGACATGTACATACAACATTTGCCCAAGGCAAGTGTAACGATGAGTATACAACTTGGTCATATCATATTGGTAATATCACAATTAACAATGCTAAGATGACATTTGGTTTGAATTCCGTAAAATTTCTCTTGCTGTTTTTGCTTCAGCTTTGAGATTAGTTTCACACAATCAATCATACATAAAATATTAACTGCTTTTCTTTTAAACAAAATTAAATCTCTGTAATGCAGAAAACAGCCTATTATACGCTTGGTGAATAGATGCATCCTATCTCTGAGATAATATATATTGCTTATCTATTTTTTTTTTCACAGTGAAATGTAACACTTTTAAGAGTAAATTTTTGGCCCTATTTTCTTTACACGGCAGTTGCTAGAAAATTTACCAACGTCAAGAACGATAATATAGGTCCATTTTATGCAGTCACGAATACCATTAAAAAAATTGTTTAAACATTGCATTTGAAAACTTTTTGAACACCCTCCTTACTTTTAATCAAGAAGGGATGCTAGAAAAATTCCATTCATCATGTTATCAGAATAAAGCCTTATATTATTTTTAGTATCAAAAGATCTGACTCATAGCGAGTGATTTTTATCAATGGTTTAATATTTAAAACATGAAAAAATGTAAACAAACACAATTAAGAAAGTACAGTTCTATAATAAAATCGATAGTTTGTACAAGTCAATTTACTTAATTAACATGATGATAAACATTTATTAAAACCTATACAGTCAGGACCAGAAGTTTACAAACACTTGAAGGAGATTTCATAAAATTTAATGAACTTGTGTGAAAGAAAAAAAATGGAGACAGAAATTAAGGGATATGGCTAGTATGGTATGTTACAAATAGTGATCAATTTTTTAAAAGAGGAAAGACATATGTGAATGAAACTTTTTTCCTCCAAAAAGTTCCTTGCTATTAAGTACTAGAGAGGAGTTGATGTGGTACTGTAAAGGCTGAGTGTCCGACTACCAAGGCACTTGAAGCCTTGAAATCCTGTCCCCACAGGTATTTGGAATTGGTGCAAAGTAAACCATTTTTTACTGGCTAAATTATATTTGCAACCAGTATAGGTCTTTTTTCATCTAATGTCTCTTATCAGTTTCAAATATTACCCGGAACTTGTTTATTTGGCATTAGACCCAACAGGCTCCAAATTGTGAGCTTTTTTTTACCAATTATCTGCATAATTGAGGAATTATGTCAGAGGTATGTGAATTTCAATGCTAAATACATTTAATAGAAGATTTCCTCTGTACTTTATTATAGAAAAGAATGGAAGCATTGTCAAAGCTCATTGATGTTCAAATGGTGTGCATTAAAGTCCAGCAGATGGTCACTCAAAGGGATCTAGATAGGTCCCAAAAATAGAAAGCAATGTCCCATGTTGCCATTTAAGAGAAAATCCAATGTCTCATGTCACTTTTTAACTAAATAAACTTTAAGTAAGAATATTCAACTGTCGCCTGTCACTATTTAAGTAGATATTCCTCTTATGTCTGCCATTATTTAAGAGCTTCAGTGTCACTTTGTCCTTGGTTAAGAAGGGCAATGTCACACAGTCAAATTGGTCGATTTTTACCCAGGTAAACCTATATACTCACTGTTTAGCATAACTTTCTTTGTTTGAGTGACAAGTTACAAATTAAGCCATTTCCAATACTGTTGTTGTCAATGTACCATTGGTGCTTAGTCTGTTGTAATGTACCAATGAGCCCGTTTTAAGGTCAGAAAAATGTTTCCTCGAAGGACGATGAATTTCAATATCCATGTTTTGCTATTACAGAACTGCTGCACACACATCATGCCATGTTACTGAGTAAACTTCATTTTTGCTTCTTCAGCAAGATATGCAATCAAATTGCAAACAAACGTCTCTTGGGTTACCTGAAGCTAAGCAATTGCTCAAGGAAAAAAAACTGTTTGGTGACTATAAATCAATTATTGCTTATTTCTAAACTCATCATAAAACGTATTAGTTTATTTACATCAAAATATCATATGAGACATCAAATAAAAACGGGGGTGTTCAAAAAGTTGATGTTATGATTCATACAGTCCTAGCTGTATCATGGCTTTGAACATGGTTGGCTGAAGATGTTTACTGATGGTTCGTGTTCCCATGTTTGACGCATGACTGATTGCTGTGGAATATCACGACTTGCTGACACGAAAAGCTGCCACAGGGTATAAAAGTAACAGCCATCACCGTTTAGAACCATTCTCACTCTTGGCTACATGTGAAGAGGTTGATCAATCGCAGACATCTCAGTGTTCGAGTGCAGTGTCACCCAATATTGTAAAACCTGCGAAGAAAATGGTTTCAACTATTAGTTCTACAATCGCACCCTTGGTGGCGCTGTTGCTGCTCACAGGCCACCTGGTGGAAGTGGAAGGCTATGCTTCAGGCGCCAGCTAGCAAAAGCTGTACTGCTACTGCTCCAGGCCATGGATCCTCAGCCAATCTTGGTTACCAAATCCAAGTCAGTAGTAACAATGTTCAGCCTGGCCAAAGTGTCACTGGTGAGTACATTTATTATATAATATTTTAAGAATCAGTTGATTTTCTCACACATGGGTCTACATGGGTAAAAATAGACAAATTCAACATTGCCCTTCTTAACCAGGGACAAAGTGACACTGAAGCTCAATCATAAATAATGATGGACGTAAGATTCTTATCTCCTTAAAAAGTGACAGGCGACAGTTCTTAGTTATTCTTTAGTTATAAGTGACATGACATTGGATTTCTTCTTAAGTAGATTCCTCCACATACCTAGAGTGTTTGGATTCATTTAGAGTTGTAGACTCGCATAGTAGAGAGTAGATAATAAACCTGGGCTACCCATCTACTAGCACTTAGCAACTTCTAGAGGTGTTTAGAAAGCTGCCCCATAACATGGCGCATATCAGCATATGCTCTCATATATGAGGTAGAATAAAATTTAATTGATTGACTGATTGATCGATTGATCGATTAATTGACTGATTGATTGATTGATCGGCTCGAGATGTGATCTGCATGAGGAGTTCCTAGTGTAGATGGTTTGCCCCCCTCACATGTATAGGCCATTTGCGATTGTTGACTTGTGGTGTGTATCAAAAGTGCAAGAGGTTGTTGAATGTTGAGGATATAGTAGAGTGTAGATAGCAAACCCCTGTAGCAGCAGCAACCATGTCTCTCAGCACCTAGCTGGAGGGAATCCCCTTCAGTTCAACTGCTAGAGGCGTCAGAAAAGCTGCTCTGGAATGATAGTCTGTTTTTTAATTGAAAGACACCTATTTTTATGCCCATTTTTGCTTATTCACCTATGTATTGTCTGTTGTCAAATTAAGAAAAATTTGACTATAAAAACTATTGCTACTAGGGGTGGCAGTATGAAGTAATGCCTGAAACACTCAAAGCACAATACTAAAAAATATGTATATGCCAATCTTTTGTATGTCGTCTACTAACCTTTATGCATTAATTCCTACCTTAGAGAGCTTATTATACACTATACAGTGTTGGCAAACCAGCCAATATAAAATTTATCTATTTAATTGGTATGGCCACTTTGCTCAATCTGGCAAGCATTTAAAATGTATTTTCTGTATTTTTAGTGACAATCTCTGGTGGTCAATGGCAAGGTGCCAAACTTCAAGCTTTTGCTTCTGTCAATGGGCCACCTCAAGGTTATTTCACAAACCTGCCAGGGGGATTGAAGACCAGACGATGTTTCAAAACAGCCGATACCATGACCCAGACCAACAACAACAACAAGGGAACCACATCTTTTGTATGGATTGCACCATCCAGCGTCACTAGCCCGCTTGAAGTTCGGATCAGGCAAGTTTCATCTATGTTGGTGTTCAAAAGCTACTGGGTCTGAAGCTAAGCAAGCTTATATGACCAGCTGCTAGCAGACGGAATGATGAGATGATATGGCTTATAGTCCACACTATGTTACACATTTACCCCATGGGTTGGGTTTTTTACTTGCATCAGCATAGAGGGACACCCGAGTACAAGGCACCTCAAATTTAGCGTCTCAGGATCAGATTTTAGCTGGGGTATAGCTCATGAACAGTACGTAGTATGCCCCTTCCTTGGCTGTTATTAGTCACTCAAAAAGCAGAGCCCAAAGTATCCAGCAATCATCAGAATCACTGATTCTACTATGTTTGCTGAAAAAAAGTAGTACAGGTCTATCTTAGTGGTAATTGGATAACAATGAATGTTTATAAAGAAAAGAAAGAGCATTTTCTCACAAAGTTTACATACTTCAGAGAGTGAATCTGAATATTTAATAGTCCAGAATCCAGGAACATAAATTATTAGACTTCTACAAAAGACAAATTTTCTCGTATTTGTAACTTTTATTGTATTGATTTTAAGTTGTTTTATTTGTTGCTTACAGGGGTCCAATCCTGCAGTCATATTCCAGTTTCCAATACGTGTCATCAGAAAAAATCACTGTAGCTGACAACAACAACAACAACAATAACAACAACAACAACAACAACAACACCCCATCCACAACTTCCGCCCCATCCACAACTTCCGCACCACCCGCAACTCCTGCACCACCCGCAACTTCCGCACCACCCGCAACTCCTGCACCACCCGCAACTTCCGCAACTCCTGCACCACCCGCAACTTCCGCACCACCCGCAACTTCCGCACCACCCGCAACTTCCGCACCACCCGCAACTCCTGCACCACCCAATCAAGGGGAAAGTCAAGGGGAAAGTCAAGAGGAAAGCCAAGAGTCACTTAGTGGTAAGTTTGTCTTTTTATTTCTTCAAATTGAACACCTAAATGGTCCACAATTGCCTTGTTAAAAATTCTTACTTAACTGCACGAGGGATGTCAGTTTAAATTAGCAATTAGTTACTAGGCAGTTTTTTTCTTCAAACACCTAAATGGTGAACTATCAACATTGCATTTTTAAAATTTCATACTTAACTGCTTTTACAGCAGAAGAAATATTGCATATAGCTGATGTGTGTGCCTGCATTGGAAAGTCTAATAAATTACATTGTAGTTAAAACACCTAAGAAACAACGACTGTTCACCCAATATAGCTCAACGTTGGGTCAATGTGAGACCAGTGTTGCCTGACTTTGGCCAATGTAGCTAATTTTACTAATGTCAGGCTATTGGCCAATGTCGAGCTAATGTTGGTGATGTAGAGCTAATGTTGGCCAATGTCGACTGATGTTGGCCAATGTCGAGCTAATGTTGGCCAATGTAGAGCTTCCAAGTCTAGGAGATTTGTTTCCAACTCTATGAATTTGGCTGTAAGACCTATGCTTAATTGCTGTTATGTCTTGAATATATTGAATCATACTCTCTGGTACACAATGTACTAATGTGAATGAATTTACTTTTCAGAATCAAACTCAAGCTCAAGCTCGGAAGAATCCAACAATAACAGGGCTCCCTTTCGACGCAATTGACGAAACAGAAAGTAGATTGCAAGGTTTCTTTATATGGAAATAGACAAATCATTACACTGAAATCAGTTTTAATTACCTTTATACTCTATAATTCATAAAATATTATAAAAAATAACACTTATAATGAAATTAAAGTTCTTTCGTAAAGGCTCATAAATTCACAGAATGTCAAACTTTTCTTTAGATGATGAATTTCAATAAGTATTCTGACACAACAGTAATATATTTTGCATCATTTCAACATCAAATCTTGGGCAAATTATGTATATCCTAAACAGTTAAATTTTATTTTACAATCACTGGCTCCCTCTAGTGATATTAATGCTGATTTGTCGATAATGAAATGAATTTTTTTGACCCAAAAATAAATAATGAATGATGTTTTGTATTACATAAAAAGAAACATAAAGGGTCAAGGGACTCAATAAGGAAATTCAAAGAAGAAATTTGAATGCTTTTGTGTAATTTTGAATAGTTGTTATAATTACAGTTAGCCGTGGTAACAAAAAAAACATTGCATGATAATCAAAACACTATTTCTTCAAATTAAAATAAAGCTGTATAACTAAATTAAAAAAAACTGTATTTCGTATGAACTCAAAATTTCCAGAGATGGTGAAATAAAATTTTCAAGCAAAATCAATTGGTTTGTTTTTATTTGTCAAATTCATGACACATATGATATCATCAAAATACAGTAGGAATTGAATCTTTAGACCTTGGGAATATCAGCCATTGAGTGGGTAGTGGGTGGATTAGGGTTTAACGTCCTATATTTATGCACCTTTTGGGCTAATTAGGACAGGCAGGGACCATGGCAATGAGATTATGGATGAAACAGCCATCCAACTTTGGCTCGACTGCAAATCACAAAAAATGTGAAGCATCTGTGAAGGGGCTAGACTGTCATTTAGCTGAAGAGTGTAATTTTAAGATGGATATTCCTGGACCTAGTGTAATGATTTTGCAAAACAGTTTATCCCAACATGCTTGTAAAATCAAACTTTCTCAATGCCGCAAAAGAGAGACTGCATTCTTTTTAATGTCACAATTGTATTATCTGCCATAATATCTGTTTGAATGTTTGAAGCACGCAGCAAAGTTCTAATGGCATCATGCTAATTTAATGAGGATTTTCCATGGTTCACAATAAAATCCTCAATTAATGTAAGTGCAAATAAAAGGAGTAGAATGAGATTTGTTTCTGAGCCCTTCTATATTTGCTAAGAAATTTGATCAAACATATCTCCGCATATCTAAGAGAACCATATAAAATAAATTTTCTGTAATTCTGGTAACAATCTGTGGTGGGGTATGGCAAAGAGCCAAACTTCAAGCCCTTGTTTCTGGCATTGGGACACCTGAAGGTTATTTCACAAACCTGCCGGGGGGATTGAAGGCCAGACAATGTTCCCCAGCAGCCGATACCATGACCCAGTCCAACGATAATAACAAGGGAACCACATCTTTTGCATGGGTCACATTTTTGTATCTGTGCCTCTTTAGTTGCAAAGAAATATGATCAAACAACTCTCCGCATATAAGTGGGTGGGGTGGGTGATTAGGGCTTTACGTCCTGTATTTCTGCACCAGTTGGGCTAATTAGGACAGGCAGAGACCATGGCAATGAGACGAAGGATGAAACAGCCATCCAACTTAGGCTCGACCGGGAATTGAACCCGGGACCCAGCGGTTGGAAGCCCAGAACGCTACCTCTGAGCTAGGCCCCCACCCTCTCCGCTTTAAAAGACAGGACAGTCAATAACGAAGTAATAGTGGACCATTCATGGTATTTATTATCCAAATATATAAAGTAATTGGTATACAGTTGACTAACATGTAATACATAATTCATGCCAGTGATGATATCAGGTCATAAGACTATCAATGTATACATGATCATCTTGTGACCCGATTCTCCCATAAATATTTTAAAGCCTCGTGCTTTCGTAACACTCGAGGAAGTTTGAATTGTTGATTTGGACGACCCTCAAACAAAACTGATCGAAGTCCGTTGAAAGTTCCGTGACCAACCTGCAAATGGAATAAAAAGATTAAAAATCTCTGGAACTTTGTTGGAAATTAAAAGAATGAAGCCTCCAGGGTTAACATGAGCGCTTTAAAAACTTGTTGAAATCTCACTTTTCCAACCAACAAATTTCTCAATTGCCTTTTGCAACTTATACGAGTATTTGCATTCTCTGGATGTTGGTTATTGTTCAAAGAACCCTCTTATAATCCTAATCCCAGTTTTCCAAAAAGAAAAAGTGAAAGAATATGTCTCTACACAATATTTCTTTGAGCCATATTACCAACAATAAAAAAAAATTTCAGAGTGACCAACTCTATCGCTATATTATGATTTATAAGCAGCACAACAGCCAATAAAAGCAGCTTATTCCGTTAGCAATTACACTTAAGGACGAATAATAGAGCTTATACTCCTCCGCGTGACCTTTTTGATCTATTGTTCTTTTGCGGGATATAACCAACAAAAATGTTAGTTAACTTCCTCCTGAGTGAAAACTGAACTTGTCTTGCGTAATAAAGGCAGTAAAAACAAACAATCAAACAAATGAGTAAATATGCCTTTTTGAATGTTGCATCATTGAAGCATTTAGCAGACAACTAGACTTTTAGTTCCAGTGTTTATAATGGAGATTTTTCATGACCATAAAACCATTAGTTTAGTAAGTTTACTATTGTGGCAGGGGCGGTTCCAGAAAATATTTCAATTGGGATATTGACAAATTAAAATACATTGTGGGGACCGCTGCATTTTAAAATATTTTTTGATTAAAATTTTCCAGCCCCCCAAATCCACTACTCTGGATTCAGATTAAGATATAGATCACTTTTATGCAAGGACAATAATTAAATTAAAACAGGACTTCTCTCTGCTAACCCTTTTAGATTAGAATTATTTCACCTACTATAATACGTGGTTGGTGGATTAGGGCTTTACGTCCTGCATTTTTGCACCTGATGGGCTAATTGGGACAGGCAGGGACCATGGCAATTAGATGAAGGATGAAACAGCCCAGCACACTACCACTGAGCTGGGCCCCAACTAGGTATGGCGCCCATTGATCTACACATACTCAGTTGGAATTAGTTTAAATCCAATAACAAAAGTCGCTGATCATGAGCAAAGTCAAACAATAGTACCAACCATCTGTTGATGTTCCTGGGTAAGAATTTCGTCTCCCTGCAGTTCAAGGAAGACAACGTAATGGTTCCTGGGAGACTTGTTGCCTGAACGATTTTTCAAAAATATTTTTCTGTCATATGTGTATGGTTATTGAAAAGTCAGAAGACAAATTAGCAACAATTGTAAGTAACCTTCATCATTTGTACCTTAGAATTAGATATAAACATCGTGATTACCACTATGGGTGAGTTTACGTTGTAATGATTTCAGTTCCTTTGTATAAATCAAGATTTCCTCCAAAATTATGAATGCATTCAAAGGCAGAACTTTACTCCAGAGTTACCTCATTTCTAGGAGATGATGGTTTGGAGCCATTATGAGCCATAGTTTTGATCCTCTATTCAGATCATTCATGGCCATGGCTGAAATTTGCACTCACAGAGTGCCTTCTGGTTACTTTAGATACTTTGTTATCAGATGTTTTGAAAATTTCCTAAAAGCCCCCAAGAGAGTAATGCATGTACCTGTAACAGAGTCCAGGTGAAGATTTTCGACGGTCGTATAACTTTTAATAGGGAGTTTCCACTGGTTTTCTGTCATGGCAATGGCATCATAAAGTGTTTTCTCTGGTGTTCTGTCGAAGCCACAGTTTAATATCTGTCCAGTTCTGAAAATGATCAGATAATATCTTAGGCATTTAGCAGAGGTAGCAGCAGTGTAGTAATAGTAATAATAATAATAATAATAATAATAGAAGAAATTTGTAGAGCGCCAGTTTCAGACATCTGCTCACCAGCGCTATGTACATGTGTTATTCAGGATAGTATAAGTTAAAGAGATGCGTTTTGAGTTTTTTCTTAAAGCTGTGTATGCCATTTGTGCAGCGAATATCAGTGGGTATGTTTTTCCATAACAAAGGTGCCGCCCAGTGAAAAGCCCTTCGGTCGAGTTTGTTATTACTAGTTACCGAGGGTAGTTTTAGCAGTTGTTTGTCAATACATCTTAATCCATGCGAAACATCCCTAATCTTGAGTAGTTTTTTTAGATAGATTGGAGCCTGGTTGTTCAATACTAAAAATTAGTATTAGTAGTCAGGGGCGGATTCAGAGGGGTCGCCGCATTTAGTGATCGCTTAATATGAGGGGATAACACAATAAAAATTCAGTTCGGGGAAATTAGAAATTACCTTTGCAGCAGGCCATTTGATTTGAGTGTTATTGTAACAAGGATTAAATCTTCTAGGACTTTACCACTGCTGGAAGACATGTTTTAGAGTGTTACTTTAACAAGTATTCATTGATTGTTTAATTGCCTGTATTGGACAGTTTTTACCTCTACCTCTATAGGAAGACATGTTTTGGAGTATTACTTAAAGTATTCATTGACTGTTTACTTGCATGCATCAGAAAAAAGACACTGCTGGAAGAAATATTTTTGAATTATATCGAAGCATTCTCGATTGCTTATACACCTTATCCTGATGAAATAAAATTTTATCTGTACTGGAAGAAATATTTTTGAATTGTATCGAAGCATTCTCGATTGCTTATACACCTTATCCTGATGAAATAAAATTTTATCTGTACTGGAAGAAATATTTTTGAATTGTATCGAAGCATTCTCGATTGCTTATACACCTTATCCTGATGAAATAAAATTTTATCTGTACTGGAAGAAATATTTTTGAATTATATCGAAGCATTCTCGATTGCTTATACATCTTATCCTGATATAATAAAATTTTATCTGTACTGGAAGAAATATTTTTGAGTTAATGAAGAAGGTTTATATGGATTAATAAGTTTTCATTAATCGCTTATAGCTTGCATGAGAAGAAAACTTCACCAGTACTGGAAGACATATTTTGGAGTGTTAAGTAAGAAGCTATTTATATTCCTTAGACACATTTGCCTGTAACCAATGAAATAATATATTTCCTGTACTGGAAGACATACTTCGGGGTGTCCACGTCACCATCACTGTTACTGTGACCAGTATTCATTATTTGAATACTTTGCCAGTAATGGAAGGCATATTTAGAGCATTTATTTAAGAAGCATTATATTGATTGCTTGAATACATCTGCCTTATCCCTATGAAATATCAGTTTACCTGTACTCGAAGACATATTTTGGGGTGTTGTTTGTGTAGCCAACAACTTTGATGACATCTCCGAATCTGTTCCTGTAGAGTCCATGGAAGTTTGTCACAACCAACTCATACAGCTGGCCCACTTCAAGCTAAATTGATAAAATGCAGTTGTATTTGGATTCAAAATAAGTGTCAACATGTTTTGTTTTTGTCAGAACTGCTTCACAAAAAGTGCACAGAGCTACAGAAATGTAAGCAATAATTCAAACCCCCAAGTCTCTAGAATATAGTGGTACTTCTCTACAATAATCGTACACTTGTTGCTTTATCATACCATTGTAATTTCTATTATTCCACTGTGACCACAACAATTCTTCCCTCATCTGTAATGGAGTGGATACAATAACTGAAAAAGACCTCCCTCCTTCCATCATAAATTTTCACCAAAGTTAGCCTGAGAATCAAATATATAAATTTTCGCTGGCCTAACTAAAATTGATATGTACAGTTAGTTTCATTAAAAACGGCCCGTCAGATTAAGCCTAGCCAAAGCTTAAATTAATTTCTTACATTTGGCAATGTTGACACTTTTCTGGTGATAAATGTAAGCCGACTATTAGCTATAGAAGTGAACAGAAGCAGCTGGCTTTAGCATGTTTAGACCGTTTTTTATACCTGGGCCTAGGCCTTTACCAAGTATAGAACTATCATACTATGTAATATATGGGTCAACGCAGCAGCAGCGTAGCCAGCGTAGGCAGGGAGGGAGATGCCTACGCTATGGCATAGGTATTCATATACTTTAAAAGGCTGCTGCTCTTCTAATATTGGTCCGATTTTCGTCAAATAAAGACCGAATTGTTCAGGAAAATGTTTAAAATTATATTTATACAATAGATAAATAAATTTGTAAAATTGAGAAAGGAATGGAGTATACAAGGCACAAACACTGGTCTCCATGAGGCAGTAGCCATCATACTGTATTAAAGTGTTTACATTGTAGGCCTAGTGCTGCTGGCATTCTACACACAACACCAGGTATATTCTTTTTTTGAAAAAAAAAAATATTCTTGTTTATGAAACTAACTGTATGCTATGTTGTACTTACTTCTTCAAGCAGGTATGTTTCCGGGTTGGGTTTCTCCATATCCTCGACTTTTATGAATTCCAAAAATACGATGAAAGGTGCAAAAGTGAATATCTCACGTAATGCATCGTCAGTTGAGGTACTCAATCCATAGAAGCCCTCAGTTCCGAAGTGGGCACTCATGCAAAAGTTCACGTCTTTCAGGTATGTCTTTTCTAAAATGCAGGAAGTGTGAGCAAATCCCCCTCCACGACATACCACAGCAAACTGTAATGGAACAGTAGATAACAGCTGTACTTCAAACCCTTTGAAGTGATGGTCAGTGGCTAATTACAACTATGCTGCAGCATTTTCCCCACAGGAGGCAGGTAAGGCTGGGGCAGGAGCAAAGTAGTCAAAAGTTGACATGAGTTGAGTAGGAGATGGTAAACTAGGGAAAAGTGGGCAAAAGAAGGTTTTCCATGAAAACTAATTATTATACTTTATTACGGTTTGTACTGTATTAGGAAATGTAGTTGCAAAAATCGTTTATAAATTTTTTGAATTTTTATTATTATCTGAACTTGGTAC
Organism: Alitta virens; assembly: GCA_932294295.1. Taxonomy (NCBI): domain Eukaryota; kingdom Metazoa; phylum Annelida; class Polychaeta; order Phyllodocida; family Nereididae; genus Alitta; species Alitta virens. Next base: position 15,899,981 of record OW028583.1, on the reverse strand, counting down.
AATAAAATGTAAATAAAAATATGGAGGAATACATTCGCTAACAATATTTTGAATGTTACAATTGCACCGAGTGTCACCAGTTTTTATATGCATCAAAATATGATTTTATTAAAACTTAAATGACAACATGTGACATTTACATTACGATTCACATAAAGACAACACAAATTACATACCTTCAAATTGGGCCACAATCTCAGAGCTAAGCGTTCTGGCCCCTTCTCAATTTCTCTCAGGACTTCATCTGCTCTTTCTGGATCTGGAGTCAAAAGTTGATTAAGCCCTTGTCTTATATCTTCATCCAGGCCTTTCATTGCCTTAATGTGACCTGTAGCTATGGCCTTATGTAGTTCATGTTTGTTGCATTCAAAAGAGTTGAAGAAAGCGTAAGTGAGATCACTGGAAAATCCTTGGTACTGGCCTAACTCACGTTCTCGCAGTCCAAACACAGCTTGTACAAAGTAGCTAGGTTCCTCTTGGTATATTTTTTGATTGAGTGAAGGAATGACATCATCAGGATTGTTTACATTCCTTGCCATTCCCAGACCTCCGATGTTTATGCCACCCTTGCTTTGTCGAAGTGGGTACGACAGTTTGAAACCGAGAACCCGGTCCAGTACCTTGTCGCTTAGTTTGTTGATAAAAGTAGCAATAATCAGGCCAAAGTGTTTGAATCGTTTTGAATCTGCCTTTGTGAGTGGATACATCTTATTCTTTCCTGTTGTTCCAGAAGAAACACAAAGATGAAAGACTTCTTCTTTTGTCATAACATTTTGTTCTCCATTAGCGACTCTTTCTATATACTTCTCAAAATGCGTAAAAGTTGTGAGAGGGAACTGCTTCACAAATTCGGCTCTGTTTGTAATCATTTCTAGTTTGTAATCCTTTCCAAAATCTGTATGGCAGTTTGCTCTGATGATATCCATTAAAACCTCATCCTGATATTTCTGTGGATTTTTGGACATCTTGAAGAATTTTTTAAGCGAGTACTTCCCAAAGATAGGTATCATTATTTGATTTAGTAAATAAGAGAATAATAGCGACTTCAATGTATGGCTTGCGGCAGGGTGCAATAAGGCTGCATGAAATATCATTAATTTTATTGCCACATTCATCACGAACAGGAGACCTGAAATATGCAAGTGATGGATCAACAATTAGAACGATACTAAGTGAAATGTAAGGTTTTTACAATAATCACGTCCTGATTTTTATCAACATAAAAGGTCAGTGCAGCAATTGCCAAAATGATATAAAAAGGTCATTGTAGAACCAAGGGGGCTTTGCAATATTTAGTCATTGTACACAAGTACAGGTACAAAGAATAATGGATGAAACGGATAAAATCTGATAAGAAAATTCACAAGCTGTATCAATTCATAGCATTGCATTTAATTGAGGTGAGGTCATCACATATACAGCACATCTATAATTTACAATGTATTATTCACCTAGCCTCAGACTCATAATTATCAAAGGTACTCGCTTATGTACCTCTCATAGCACCTGGTTTCACCACAGGAAACAACCATGAACACACTATTTCTACAATTTGTCGTAGGCGAAGGGGAGGTATCTAAGATGTGGCTCATAAGCCGCTTTGAGAGTGGGATTTGAAGCCATGTACTCAATCACTCAGCCACTACCTTGGATGAGATAATGATGGGTACCTTCCATATGATGGGTAATGAACTGAGATGTTGCACATAAACGGTTCAGAAAATGAAGTTTGAATCCCCAAAGTAACTGCCTATGAGGATGATCATTATTACATCCCATGGGATGGGAAATGGACCGAGATGTGGCTCATTAACAGTGCAGGGAGTCAGTGAGGTTTGAACCCATGCACCCAGTCACTACCATGGGTGGGATGATGATTACATCCAATGTGATGGGACAGGGACTGAAATGTGGCATAGAAACTGTGCAGGGAGTGAGGTTTGGACCCACCAAGCATCCACAGTCACTAACAAGGAAGAGATGATAATGAGTACATCCCAAGCAATAGGACAGGGACATGTGGCTCATATACAATACAATTCTAGTTCAGACCCATTCCCCTGGAATCACTCCCATATAAAATACCCATACTAACAACTTGGCCGCATTCCGTGTAGACTTACCAAGTATTCCAGTTATAACGCAATTTCCCGAAGACCAGTTTTGCAATGTCCATGCAAGTAAAGCAGAAAGAACTGCAGAACAAGATCCCGCAAGCGTTAACCTCAGCTGCCAATCAGCCATTTTGATAATTCTGGAATTATGTAGAGCACATGATATAGTGATGTTCATTAACCTCCAAATTATGCTTTTACATATAGCCTACATGTAAGACAGAAACAAAGGTTCTTTATGCTTCTGCAGCCAAATTCATAGAGATGGAAACAAGTCACATATTAGGATATTTAGGACTCTCATTGGCTAAGGGATTGCTTTAACCAATAAGAGTCCTGGATTCACATGACGTCCTCTGGAGTTAAACTTCCAAGTCCAAGAGATTGGTTTCCAACTATGAATTTGGCAGATCGATGTCATGACATAAAATTGAAAGTAAAGTATAGTAAAGTATGCAAGTAAAGCAGAAAGAACTGCAGAACAAGATCCCACAAGTGTAGAAAAATATAGTGTGCGGCAGATCATCTAATTAATCACTTCTAATTCATGTCACATGTTTTATGCTTTCTTTTCCTTTTTCCTTTCCTTCTTTTTTTTATTAATTTTTTATTTTCTCTCTCCCTCTCCTTTTACGCTATTTTCCAAAATTATCATTATTACCAAAACTACCACGACCTACAGCTTTTTTCAAACATTGAGTTAAATAAGTTACTCATTTTATTAACTTGAAGCAAACCAGAAATTATGCAATTATAAATCTGTAAAGGGGGGCCCTCACGATAGCGTCGGTCATAGCTGACTTAGTGAGGGTCTCCCTAGCCACCAACATTTATATATAGTGTTTTTTAATACCAATTGTAAATGCTACTGGCTTAAATAAAAATCATTTGTCTGTCTGTCTGTCTAGCTGTCTATAGTAAAGTAAACTATATTATACCATTTCTCTTCTTCTTTGCATTGACATTGGCATTGAATTAAATTTATCTATAATGAAATGGAATAAAGCAATAGAGTAATTTGTTATCGGCGGAGGGCCGCGGGAGGCAGTTGCCTCCCTTTAAAATGGAGAACATCTTTTGAACAACTTTTTTCGAGGGGGGGAGAAGGGCGATCCTGACAATATTTAGTGAACTTCCATCAGCTAACCCTTTTCCTTATTACTCTCATCATTTTCATGTAACTGGTGGTCTCAAAATAACTTTTATTTTAATTAAGTTCTGAGACCACCAGTCATCATTATTGTCATATATTTCTTGTTTCTTGTTTTTTTCTTAACGATAAAGAATCATTCATTCAAAAGTCAAATGGTAGCCTGGAAGCAGTCCTGTCCTTTTCCGTGGTATTTTGCAAAAGGTTGAATAAATATTGTCTGGACAGTATACCTGGATCAGTGCCAACTACCATCAGATCATATCATTAAAACTGAGTAAGTAGGTTTTTGTCAGCGATGACTAAGTCATTCAGTGATAACATTAACAATTTTTAAGCAGCTGAAGTTAAAATTGCTGATTCGTTGCATGAAAATGATGATTGTGTACAAATAACACTTTGTCAAGATTATTAATAGTGTGTGCACACATTATTTGTCAGTATAGAATAGATTCAGAGTGGTAGGAAGGCTGTAAAACTGTGTGCACATATAATCTTATGAAACAATTTAAAAGACTGCTGCATGGCCCTCATTTTGCCCAAATGAGGGCAATGCTTGCTTGGCTAGTCACAATGTCCAAGACTAAGAAAAAACGTACCTGGACAGTACAATGTTGCTAGTTCTTCTGATTGTCAATAAATGCGATAGGTGTACCAACTAATGATACCTCATACTGTTTGCATGACATATATCAAGATGAGATTCTGCTATGTCCTGGATTTTTCATATATAAATAGCATAGTTCAACTTATAGTGACATGTTCAGCATGCATGGTGATATTTCTGTCAATATATGTGACCCAAATAACACTCAGTCAACCATGGAAATATGCCACGAGGGCACAGTAATACCTATAAAAAAGAAAAACCTCTCAACAAGGCTGTCTACAGCTAGAACCAAGTACCTGAAACTACAAACCTAAAAAATGTATCTATTTAGGCCTACATGTATAATAGATTCAAATTTTAAAAAAGAGATATTATTTAGTCAACCAATATACAAGAAATTGAACAGGAAGAGCTCCCCCCCCCCCCCCAAAAAAAAGGGGGTGACAGAGACAAGAGTTGCCAAGGACGCCACAGTTAACAGCAGCATGACCTCTGACCTGGCTTCACCTGTCACATTTCTACAGAATGATGAAAATAGTGCCAACTACAGCAGGTAAACACTCACATGTCCCAGTTCTGCTGACAAAAACAATCAATGTTTCGACTCCGAAATGCAGGTAATTCCAGAAACAAAGAGAATTAAGCCCATAATGTCATATTTTTGCTGACAGAAATCCTGCATCAGTTTACAATGCAGTACATAAGATTGGCACAAGAGGGCAGCAACCATCAGCAGTTCCAGAACAAAACACCAGGGCCAGAACAAGTGAAAATGACGCCACCAATGGACAAAAATCAAGAATACAACATTCTAGTAATAGAGTGCCTAGCAAAATGGGTGTCCCTTGACCCCTCTGGGTTTCTTTTTTAATGTAATCCAAAACATCAGTGTAATTAATTTTTGGGTCAAATAAATTCATTGTCAGTCATTGTCATAGCATATATTAGTGGTGACAACTTCAGTTGGGCAAGACTGAAAATATCTTCTGCCAAAGTCCTTATAAATTGTGATCACTGCTGAATTTGATCCGTTTTGGCCAACAGAGAGATTATATTGATAAAAATGTTCTTACTGATCTGTATTATAAACAGTCAGAGTTGACTGAAGATACTCTCAAGAAGTTAAGGCAATTCTTTTGGTAAAAAGTAAAATTTCTCATAACTGCTAAAGATGAACTTAAATTGACCTCCTATTACTTCTTAAGTGCATTTGTCCCAATGTTTGCCATTGCAGTGTCTATTTCATAACAATTGTACCCTTAAATGTTCTGGTTCATTGGCTACATGTATTTAAGTACTAGTCTTTAAGAGTCGACAATTGAGCAATGTTGCTTTATCAATACAAGGCTTCAAACAGAAAGTATCAACAGAAAGTTAAGTATTATTTTAATAAAAAGCAACGCTTCCCAAAGGCTTAAGAACATGCCGCTTTAAGGTAAATTACAGTTACAATAAAAAAAAAACACTAAAGGAAGTAAAGCATAAATAGATGAACCTCAAATTTTTCGAAATTCACCCTTCTGTCACACAGACGACTTTTGTAGTTTACCTATAAATCTCCAAACAAGACACCTTCACCATTATAAGTCTGAACTGTCAATCATTAATAAAGCTAAATTGATATTATTTATCAGTTGAAGAACTTATCTTAAATGTTATGATAATAATTACAAAATTGGTGCAATATGTTCTCCATTAGGTAATTACACTAGTTTTGATACTTAGTTCATGTAGCTTAATGTTTAACTACTTTTTATACCCCACCACGGGACCTTTTCTATTGTTCTTTTGTGGAATATAACAAACGAAAATTTTAGTTAAATCCTTCCTGAGTGCAGACTGAACTTGTTTTTGAGTAATAAAGCATTAAAACAAAAACAAACAATCAAACAAATGAGTAAATATGCCTAATGGAGTATAAGTTAGTTATATCCTCAAAGCTAGTACTGATTTCATGTGAGTGATCCTTTCCAGTGAAGCAGCAGTCTACTTTGCAGTACCTTTTTTCTGATCTGCTAAAATTTTTATTGCAAATAAAACATTTACTTTTTACTATAGGTGCCTTAGAGGGTTCTTCTCCACTGAATTATTTTATTTTTATGTCGATTATGTATAATTTTGTTAAATATAGTGGTGAATAAAATGATTGAACTTGATTGAACTAGTCAGGAGTTAACTAATACATACATTCTGAGGATATCACCAACGAACCTGTTAGTCCCATATAAAAATATACAGAAAAAAGGAGCAGTTAAATTAATCAAACAACCAGTCAAATTAGTTAGTCCGTTTGATGGAGTATAAATTAGTTATAAATTTAGCCATTTTTTGCTTAACTTATTTGTATGCTTTTCACTATGTCAGTTAATCATATTATCATTAATTCTCGTAAAAAATATTGTGAGCAGTATTTTTGCCATGAATATCATGTTACAGGTTTGTATTTGAAGAAACTTGTAAATAATATACCAACTAATTTATTGAAAGATTTAGATGGCCCTGTCTATAATTATTTTACTTTTATACTGTAAACCTTTCAAATTTATAAGAATAAATTTATAAGAATATATAGATAAAAACCACTACGGAAGTCTTTTTACATTTTTGGAGAGAGGAGTTTATTTATTGAACTGTTTATGTTATTAATTATTCCCTTCTGGCAACACCAGTTTTCACTTATCAGCCAATTCATTCCCCACACAATCAGCACAACACATGTCAGAATAAATTAAGATATGCAAATATGCCTAAATCTGGCTGTTTATCTCAATATCTCATCTTGTGCATATTGTCTGATTATGAGATAAACATTTGTTACCCCAAGTGAAGAGTATATAAGATCAGACCATTAAACAATAGACATCATTTCTCATCTCGCGAGAAACAAGACCGGAAAATGATGCTGTTTGTTCTAAGCGCGCTTTTTGTGCTGGTGTCGCCATCTATGGCAACTTCTGTAAGCGAAGCGATGGAACAATGTGAGTATATTTTTAAACTTGAGTCCTTTGGCAATATTTGCATTTATTGTTCTATAATTTACCTTTAATGTTTTGTGATATATCCATTACAATGAATTTCTTAAGTTCGATTTTCTGGGAAACATTAAATCAGCAATTATGGTCTCGTTTCTCTATAGGTGGCCCCACGGTAGCTAAAACTCAAGTTTTCTTAGTGAGGTGGCCCGCCTTGATGTAAAATTTTTATTATAATGCTCATTTTCATGTAAAATTGCAAATGAATTTATCTGAATCTGAACAAATTATTTGACAAAGATTATTTCAAACTACACAAAGTAATTATTTACACTAGTTCATGTTTATGATCATGAAAATCCTTACTTTGATTTTCTGTAGTGGCATTAAATCCAAAGCTCAACACTAACCAATCCCAGATAGCATTCAAAATTGTTTGAACATCGGCACATGTTGACAATGGTAATACGATGTTGTAACGACAGTGGCCTATATGGAAACGGTGCTGGGCCGATTTGGAATGCTATCTGGGATTGAAAAACAAGAAACACACAGGTTTAATTTGTAATGGATGCTGATTGTTAACGTCCTGTGAAAAATGGTGAAGTGTGTATTATTTTTTTTTAATGAAGTATGTAATTTCCTTTAAAAAAAATAAACCGCATTTATTTGATTTCTTTCCTGCTCGCAAAAGGCCGTTCCGACAGTGATAAGGTAATGAAAATTTAATCAATGTATTACGGTTATATCATATTCTTTATCCATTTTATTCAATTAGTTGGTTTTTTAAGGAGACTTAAAAAAAACCACATCTGATTACTACAAATTTTCTTCTTGATACACAGTCCAATGGCATCTTCCCAGAAAGCATTCCAAATCGTATTCAACGTCGGCGCGATGTCGGCGATGTTGAAACGATGTTGTACCGACGACGGCCGATATAGAAACGATGCTGGCCCGATTTGGAATGCTATCTGGGTTATCACTGTATTTCTGTTGGTAGTAACTGATTTGACTCTCTTATGTTTAGATTTTTGTTAATGCAACAATGGATTAAAACATGTATTTACTTACTTACTCGCTTGCTTACATTTTAGGCTCCTATAAGCGGGGTGTTGAACATGTGTATATACTGTGACAGAACCTGTGTGAGTAGAATTTCAAAGTGTTACATTTTCAAACTGAAGCATTTATTGATACACAATACATTACATTTTGTGTATTTATTGAACTCTCTTCAGAGGATGAAGGCAAAGGCATACAATCAGGATAACGAAGATGCCTATTTTGAGAGAGTTGTGGCTGTCATGTCTAAGGTAGGTCCAGTTCATTGATTCATGATAGGTCTAAAAGGACGCGTAAGTTAGGACGAAGGTACGATCCAGTTCACACTGAAAATTGCACTGTTGCCATACTTTTGGGATCCACCGCCACCATATTTGAATAAGGCGAATGAATGGATGAGACAAAATCTGATGGTCGCATATTTTTTCGATGGCTTTACACATCATCAGAAGAATATCATTTTAGATATATGTCACTCACAGGCCAATATTTGTCCAAATTGGACATATGTGTAAATAGACCGGTTTAGTACCGGCCGAATCCACGCCTAACTGCTCAGGTCCGTTACTCATGTTGTTCTGGGATTAGCCCCCTCCACGTAATTTCAATGACGCCTTTTGGAAGTGGCTCCCGGAAGTGGGTTTTGCTCTCGTGCTTTTGAGAGCACGAAAAATCAACTTAAACGCCCTATTCAGTCATCCAATAATTTTATACAGCCCTCATTGAATATAACTAATTAATTCTGTCACTAAATTATTCGTCCATCATTCTATATAGCACTAGATAGATAGATAGATAGATAGATAGATAGACAGATTATAAGGTCATATGAGTCAGTCTTATATTGAGTGATAAATATATGTGTTATTTCATGTGGCATCATATATTGCATTTTCTCATACTAGTTGCATCACTTATTCAATATTATAGACCTGTTTCATTTCTTTCTTTTTTTTAATTTCCAGCTCTTCATGGACAGTAAACTTTGTGTGGCGGTCAAACTACAATATCTGATGAAAACCTTTCGTGTGGTGAATATCGACAACTATACCAATGGGAAAACAGGCAAAGCCGCGGTACAGTATTATATATGTGATCTTTCAATGGACACAAATAGAAAATTTATTAGCCAATGCATAATAATATAAAAAACCTCATTTTTCTGCTGAGCTCATTTAGATTAAATATAAAAAAAAAAACATATAAAGCATAAAAAAATATTTTTTGTGAGTTATTCGTTATACAGTAAAAACAATTGATAAATGTTTGCTATATCACAACTCTTTATGCAGTTATATATTCTTTGCATAAGTCGTAAATGTTTATCAGCAACCTATTTCTAAGTAAATGTGTGGCTTCTCATGTGTGGTGTTGCCATTGAGAACATAATACTGGTTTAACTAAAATGTGTTTGCACTTTTTGAAAAAAATGTGCATTTCTACACCAGTTCAATCTCATGGTCTACCATCACTTGTATCACCAGTCCTGTCCAGATATAGCCCTGTGTGTCATGGCCAGTGTTACCCAAATAGCATTCCAAATTGTTTCGATGTTGGCCTGAAGTCAGCGATGTTGTAACGATGTTGTAACGACGGCGGCCGATATAGAAACGACGCTGGCCCGATTTGGAATGCTATCTGGGTAGTGCAGTTATTCTGGTTCCTTATAATATTTAATTTATTGAATATATAATTTCAGCTTGCAGAGGCCAATAACCAATTCTGGCAATACCAAAACTTTCCCAGCTGGATATCAAGGGGAGGATGTGACATTGGATTTCTGCTGATGTAAGTATTCATTTGTTCATTCATTCGTATGAAAAATATTAAATGTATTGCTTACATGCTAACTGCCCTTAGTTATAATGTACCTTGAATAACATTGGCAGTAGCAAAAGCATTTACAGCCAAACTCATTGACTTGGAAACAAATCTTATAGTCTTGGAAGCTAAACTCCAAATGACATCATGCAAATCCAGGTCTCCCATTGGCTGAGTGACTTCCTTAACCAATGGGAGTCCTGGATTCACATGACGTGCTCTGGAGTTTAGCTTCTAAGTCTATGAGATTTGTTTCCAAATCAATGAATTCGGCTGTAATGCAAGAATCTGTGCTTTTGTCTTGTTGATAAAACTGATGAACTTAGCCCAAAGGAGTTATGGGGTTTCAGTTATTCTAGACTCTGTCAAAATATCGAAAGTTGGTCATGCAAAATGTTCAGAAGATTAGTCAAAATGAATTTTTTTTAGCTGTGTTGATCACAGTTGACCTCCATGGCACATCAAGACATAACAGAATTAAAGGTGGAGTACTTGAAACTTCTTTCAGAGGGTTTCGCTTTAGGTCAAAAGTGTTTCCTATAATGTCTGCACTATCGCCTTTCAGTGAAAGCCCCTGACAGTTCTGTATATGGTTATTAAGCAAACATTACATGCAGACTGTTAGAGGAAGTTGGGTTTTGCTCATTTGCATAAATTTGCATAACAGAGCATCATTTTGTTCTAGGAGGAGCATTTCTGGGAGTTTTGTAGCATATGAATGAAAGTATTAATTTCTATATAGATGATGATACTGCTTGTGCTGTTGACCTAATTTAGATTGGTAGAAAGTTATTGCTAGAATGTTGCCATGGTTACAATGGTTCATTTCATGCAGTGGGCACTGAACAGTTGATATTGTGTTTAGTGCTCAATCTGCGGAATAACAAGGGAGCTTATATTCCAGAACAATTTTTGGATTTCTGGAATATCAGCCTATTATCAAACTAAGACCAAAATTACGTTTTTTAATACAATTTTCAGCGACGATCCCACTGCATTCAGCAGTTTCGGAGCAGGGGGTGTGGCCAACATGTTCCAAATGTGTCAATCAGGGGCAACTGGCCTCAGCGAGATGTTCGATAACCCTGACAAGATGGCCGCCAGGATTGCCCATGAAGTTGGTCACATTTTTGGCATGTACCATGACGGAGGTGAGATTGTTTTAAACAAAAGTACAATGAAAAAACAGTAACAGTGTATGTAATTCAAGGGGTGGCCTGGTGAATGTAGGTTTAAAATCTGCCCTTACCAGTCTTGACCCAAGACCCTCGCTCAGGCCTCTACGCAGGAGAGGGTCTTGGTGAATTCGGGGGAGCAAGAATCCAAGTGGGGGACCAAGGAATTTGATTGTATAGATAAGTTTATGCAGTCCCTGTACTTAATAAGATGCAACCTCATACCAGACGAAATTTATAGAACTATTTTTTCCCCTGTTTAGTTAAATTAAAGTGCGTAGTGATTGACCTACTTCCACAGTGTATCTCTCCATGTATTCATACCCCTCAAACCCTCGCGTGTGACTTGGCCTGAGGGTGTGCATTCAGACTGCCATTACGTTATGAACATACGCTATGCCCTTTATTTTCTTTATTGAGTACCGTAGTATCCGGCTGAGGAGCAGGCGAGCATCTTACCACAAGACCACCCAGTTTTTGGTCTCTTTGATCTCTAGATCCATTTTATTTATTTCATTTTGTATATGAGTAACTAAATGCGGGTTTAGTGCAGTATAGCGGACCCAAATTTATGCCCATATTTGGTGTCCATGAAATATGAAATTTTATAAATGATTTTGTCAAGCATCGAATTTCTAGCATAATTAGAATAACCTATGGTGCAGAGTAGCGGGGGTTTGAGGGCAGCAGCCCCCAAAAAAAAGAAGAAAAACAGCGATCTTGCCATGAAAAATAAAAACCGCCGTTATTTGTTTGTGACGTCATTATTGAATTCAGGCTTTTGACGTCATATGTATAGCAATGATGCTGCCTAAATATGGTCATAAATCTGGGTCCGCTATACTGCACTTTTTCCCTAAATGCTGCAGTTCATGCAAGTAATTTTTTTTTGTCATTCACATTGTAATTATACAGGAGGCGTAAGTTCAAGCATCACCAGCCTGGCTCAATACGACAGTCGTTTCACCTCGGAAGTTGAAAATGTGGTGCAAAAGTGTACTGGTAGTACTCCATGTGGTTCGGCAGGGTGTGTGATGGTCCCTGCACTGTGAGTGAAATATTACTTGCCAACTTTTTTAAAAATTGTAATAAGTGTGTCATAATATGTTTAACAATGTTTTTAATAGTTGAAGTAATTATGGGGGTCTTCAACAGGTTTCTTAAAGAAGAGTGTGATAATTGGTTTTCTCCATTGGCAACTGGGGTCAAGTCAAGGCCTTCACCCTTGCCACAAGGAGGCTCAGAAAATCAGTTTATTGCTATAGATCATTTACTGTAAAAATTATATCATTTTCTGTAAAAAATTATTGGTTGTTAGGCACACAATATAGGCAGAGGCTCACCGGAAATGTTAAATTTGCTCATTTGCATACAAACAGCAATTTTGTGCAAGGAGGAGGCTCTGTGTTGCTGTTTTAAATATAAACATTATATATATATATATATAATAAAATTCAATCTATTTACAAATTTATGTTATCTGGGTTGTAATATAACATTTCTTTTTAATATAACAGGGGAAGTGCAGCAATTGACCACTTCAGCGATTGTTCCATGGCTTATGAGAATCTGTTCGCCAAACTTGCTGCCCTGTATCCATCATGGTATTCTAAGCAATGCATCAGCGAAGTGAGTCAAATTTTAAGACCACCATTATTGTATTTTTATGTTGAGAAATGTGACATTAATTATTCAATTATAAATTAAACCTTTTGCAATCATTTCATTGATCAATTATCAATAATTAAAACCAAGACCATTGCTCGAATGTGATTTAAAAGAGTACTTTTCATCATCTGCAGGAACATTTTTGACAATAGTTTAATATATATGACAGACAGACAAGACAGGATGACAATACATATATTTGACATTAGTTTAGTACATCATTTGTCGTAAAAAATATAGTCAGGAGACCCTGTTATGGCAATCAATGCTGCTGCCACAAGGCCACCCTATAAATAAAAATAAAACATAATAAATTAGGCTCTATCAGTGCAAGATTTTGAGTCAGTAACAATTGCTTCTCAATGTTAGCAGACAGCAATTTGTAATGCTGCATGTTTCAGAGTAATTATTTACGATGTTATTTTTTATATACCTCAGATAACCTGCCATAATTTATGTTCTCTGCCTTTCAGTAATTATTCGTTTAATTTATTTTGTGTGCATTGAATATTACAGAGTGAAGATCTTACCGGAGCTGCTTATGCTGTAAGTTGAAATTAATTTATATTCTTCTCATTAAACTTCAAATCACATCAGTCTACAACTGTTGGCCTTCAATATAAATTTCTAAAAATCTATATATTCTGGTTTATTATTTTCTTATAATTTTTTCTCCTCATTTTTTTACTACTATAGGATGATGCCAAGAAGAGATCCTCAGAGGCTAACGGAGAGGTATAACAACAATAATTTTCCATAATCTATGCATTAAGGATATTAATATACTTATTTTCTTTGTAATATTTATATTCCTGTATTCTTTGTATATTAACAGTTTGAATCTGGCCAGGGAGATGTGGAGACCATTGTAAGTGTTCGACTTTATTTTACTGGTAAAATTCATGTTATCCGAAGTGATGTATACATATGAAATTCTTTGGTGACAAATTTTGAGATATGTGGAGAAGGGTTCCATGTGAACAGCAGTTGAACATGGGTGAGTCGGTCCTAAGGGATAGGGGGACGCAATCCAAAACAAACCCTACCCAGAAATCTAAATTGCCCATTTAGAAATCTTATCTAGAAAAGTCCTTATTTCTGGTATTCACAAAACTTAAAACTATAATAAGCATTTAATATCGTCAAATGGAGTTTCACAGGTGGCTCATCTGACATCAGTTGTCTTTCTGTCAGTTAAAACATGACAAAAAGAGAATGAATATCTTTATTATAGTCATGGTAACCTCAAGGCACTTGGTGCTAACCACAAACATATATATGGAACCCTGATTTGCACAGTGTAAAAACTTATGATTTTTTTTTGTGGAAAAAACAAAGTTCTAGTAAACCGCAAGAAATACCAAGAGGCATCCAACGGATTTATTTGAAATCATTTTAACAGTGTATTAGCGATTTTGGTTTTTTAAATCCACTGATTATTAAGCAACCAATTTTGTCCCCACACTTTTCATAGCACATGTTTACAATACTTTATTAATTTGTTGATGTATTCAGCTCAAACAACTGAATGCCCCAGCGGAAGAAGAGCCATCCTCTAATTCGTCCAGTTCCAAGGCAAGAAAGCGATGAAAGTGGTCACCTCAGGAAAAATTCAGAAAATGACCAAATGATTGGATACTTTTAGATAACGACCCAGGATATAATTTTATTTCAACCCAAAAACATGATTTGGCGATTTAAATAAAACCTTGAGCAGCATTGAAGTTTGTGTTGGTGGTTTATATAGAATCTGAATTTCAAAGTCCTTCTGAATTACTGACTGGGTACCAGGGGCGTCAATAGAGGGAATAGGGGGGATACATTATATACCTCTCACTTTTTGAGAAGGGGAGGTTTGCCCAGCATTGGGCTAATGTCGGCAGTCCAATAGGCCCAACGCACTCTTGTTCATCGGCTCGAAGTTGGCCCAACGCTGGTATACTGAGTGGCAAAACAATCAACATCCAGGCAACTCTTGATCATTGTTGTGTCTACCTGTTATGTATTTGCAGTATTGCACAGTGCTGGGCATTAATTCTCAACTTTATAACTTCTTTAAGAAATGACATATTATGATTGTTAGCCTGGCCAAAACTAACACATTTTAGCTTTATCACAGTACATGGCAATATTTATTGACAAAAATTCCAGCAGTCATGGTCCACTTCTGCTTTTTAAATATGGGCCTGAGAAGCCCATCTGCAAAACAAAGAATCGTGTAACTGCACTTAAAGAGTAATTGCAACTTCTTTGGCAGAATGTATATGGCAAGCTAAATCTGATACAGAGATCTTGAGAACTTATGACATTGTCTGCCGATATGGAAACAATACTGATCATTTTTGTTGATGGCACTGCAGTCATACACTTTCTTCCAATGTTTGACTCTAACACCAGCATTCAGTGACTATGCTGATAAAGTGTTCCCTCCATGGATGAGAGCGGGGGCCTAGCTCAGTGGTAGCATGCTGTGCTTCCAACTGCTTGGTCCCGAGTTCGATTCCCGGTCGAGCCTAAGTTGGAGGGCTGTTTCATCCTTCATCTCATTGCCATGGTCTCTGCCTGTCCTAATTAGCCCATCAGGTGCAGAAATACAGGACATAAAGCCCTAATCACCCACCCTACCTCCATGGATGAGACAAAATCTGAACCATTTCAAATGACATGACTGGACATGGTAAGAGCCATATATAGAGAAGACAGTACAATGAGAGAAAAGAAGGGGGCAAAGGAGTAATGTTAAAGAAAATACTAGATGCCAGATATGTTTGAAGACTTCTTCAAAGATCCAACAGGCAAGAGAGAATTATTTCATTTGTTAATCAAGAAAATATTTGCAGCAACAGTTTGAATACTGTAACAATGATTTTCACACCAGTTTAGGCTTTTCTTTACCCTCAAAGCCTGCTTGTGGAAGCATTGTTACTAGAAATCGAGACTAGTTTCACTTGGGTGTCAGGCACAGAAATTATCTTCCTCAGTACCAAGTGTAAATGCCTCTTTTACAACTTTTTCAACATACAATAGTTACCATACCATAGCCTTAAAGCTCCTTCCATCCGTCATACATATCAGTGTCTTTTATGCGTGTCTAAAAGGCATCAGGACATCGGTGCCAGTAAGAATTACAAAGAGCGTAGTATCAGTGATTCACTTGGGGATGACCAATTCGGTAGCATGGGTTCTAAGGGTTAATTAAGAAAAGTCACACTAAGAAACCTTTCCATTAGTCACTGCTACTTTCAAAATTTCAACCAAGCTATTTCAGCTAATTTCTTCACAAAAAACATTGGTCCCATACATGAATTAATACAGGATTTTTTTGCCAAGAAGACGGTGTTGGTTGGTAATATTTCTCTAACTAAAATATCTTGTGCAAGAAATTTAAGTTAATGAATGAGGCATATGTGTAAATACCCGTCTTACACTGTAAACTATATATATATGTGCTGGCATGTGTGGTTGAAGTCATTAAGTTAAGTAACCTAAATAAAGTTATTGATCAGTGTCCATTTGATTAATTGCATACTATTGATTTAACTCCATTAAAAATTTATGCTTTTTTATTGCTGCAATATCGTCAGCGGCCATTTAAAAAATGAAGATGGCGACCAAACTAGCTGTATTTTAGTATGACAACCTTTCTGACGTTAAAGAGCATGTTCAAAAGTACCTATGTGCCAAGTTTCAAGTATCTAGTTGGATTTCACAGGGTGTTAAGAGCATTTTCTTTAGACCACTGTGATATCATAGGCATACATTTTTTAAGTCAAGATGGCGGCCGTCCTGATAATTCAGTGTGGCATCCCTTTTTTTGAGCATGTCCAAAAGTACCTATGTGCCAAATCGCAAGTATCTAGTGGGATTTCACGGGGTGTTATAAGCATTTTCTTTGGATCACTGCAATACCATAGGTAGCCATTTTTAAAATCAAGATGGTGGCCTTCCTATAAATAATTCAGTGTGGCATCCCTTTTGAGATGAATGAGCATGTCCAAAAAGTACCTATGTGCCAATTTTCAAGTATCTAGTGGGATTTTACAGGGTGTTAAGAGCATTTTCTTTGGATCACTGCAATACCATTTTTAAAATCAAGATGGTTGTCATCCTATAAATTATTCAGCGTGGCACCCCTTCTGAGATGAAAGAGCATGTCTAAGAGTACCTGTGTGCCAAATTTAATGCTTTGTGCCAGCTTGTAACCATCCAAACCCTAAGAGTCTTCATTATAAGAATAATGTTGGCATATAATAATTAAACATGAAACGGAACAATGCATTAAGCACTCAATTCAGCATATCGATTTATTCAATAATTAGACAATCCCAATAAAAATGTATTGAGTTAATACATAAAATCAGACTTAAAAAATCAACAAACGACGTTAATTACAGACAATATATATATAAATATGCCAATTAGTTTTCACAAACAAAGATAATATAATTTATGAGCATTTTTTAAAGACAAATCAACACATGCACACATTTACAAGTGAATATCAACATCGATTATTGTAATGAGCAAATAAGACACCACAAAAAAGTAATTGTTGCATATTTGCTGATCAAGACAACAAACAATGGTATTTATAAAAGTCAAATAAGTTATCTATTAATATATAGAATTACAATGTACTGGTGGTCAAAAAAATATTATAATAACAATAACAAATAAAAAAAATATATATATATAAGCACTATAATAGAATGAATCAATGAATCATTGAGACATAGCAACCTTGATACCATCCATGGACTATATATAAATGGAATGATAATGATGACGACATGATTATGATTGTGCTTACAATTTGATACTGGGTAATTTATAAAGGAGATTGTTATTTCTCAATTTGTTTACCATCTCACAATAATGCTTCATGGCAAAATTATTCCTTATATATCATATTTTTTTCTTTTTGTTTCTGCAACAACTTAAGGTAGACAAATTCCTTTGGTCAAAATAGATGAATGAGTGAATGAACAAATGAATATTTCTCATAAGAATGAAAGTAAAACTTTATTTAGAGACAGTTATGCTTTTGACTGACAATGAAAATCACATATTATATACAAATGAAGAAAAGTATTTTTATATGGAATGATAATGATAAAATCATTAAAGGCATCATATCACTGATGTATCAGTTAAAGCAAGTTTCTATGTTTGGAGTGAATGAATGCAAGTATCTATGTTTTGCAAAATATTGAATGAATGAATGAATTAATGAACAAATTAATGATTGGATGAATATATCACAGTGTAAGTGGTAAGCAAGTTATTATAGTTGTGCACTCTAAATTGATTAATGTCTCAATGTATAAAGTTCAATAATTGGTATATTAGGCTGTTATGCATAATATTTAATAATAATATACACGAGTACTAGTGCTTGAGATATTTTAAAAATTACACCTTAAATGTATTATGTGACCTTTAAAGTTTACCCCATGCCCTAGAATATGTGAGCGGATGCATTTGTTTGGTTTGAGAACGATTTCTCCATACTTGTTTTTCCCATAAAAACGGGGTAAAGAAACTTTCAAAGAAAATGCAATGTTAAACTGCAGCAATGGATGTTATATCTTTTTGAGATACTCGATTATGGCCAGAATATTTACGTTCATAATTTATGATATCCCATAGAAAAGCAGCTTGAATATTAATAAAGATCAAGTCATATAGTATGACTAAGAAAAGTTTTTGCTAAAATTCAAAATTTCAAGAACTTCATAATACAGCATTCACAATAGTTTCCTATTCAGGAAAATGTTCCATAAACCAATATATTAAGTCGAATATTGATTCTATTTTGGGTAAATTGCACAGAAAACTGATATTTATTCCTTCAGGAAAATGAGGTGTACAATATTGTTAAGATATCAATTCATTTCAGCCAAATCAATATATATCTCATGAACTGGATGTACGGACAATTCTCAGCGCAATGTACTTTCAGAGCCTTTAAAATTTGTTCATTATTAATGCTGCAGGAAGTGTGCATTGTGTCAGCCATGCCAAATTACTAAATCATATTAAAAATATGGTTAATTAATGAAACTATATTATATAATACAAATTGCCAAGCATTTCTCATAACTCCAAAGAACATCTTTCCTATGTGTCAGCAAAGAAAAATCTAAATTTTTACCATAACAGAATCCAATTTGCCCAGATTGAAAATTAACCGATAATTGTCATTCTTGGAGTGCGTCTGAACTCATCAAATGTTACACCAGGTAAAATGCATGACTTGTCACATGGCATTGCAGGACATTTCTCAGTTGTGCAAGTCAGACATTGTAAATGCTATGTAAGATGTTAATAATGTGTCAGCAATGATTAATGACACACACTAACATGGCGATACATATTTAGGCCTTTTTACAATATAGAACCATTTGCTTTCAGAATAATACAGAGAATTAAAAGGATTAAAACAAAGATGTTGCAAGCCTATAAAAGGTCATAGTGAGCATTATACCAGACTAAAGGTATGACTTGTCAATCCCATTTTTGTGTGAGCCTTATTCCAATATGAAATAATTTGACAACACTTTGACCTTGTGTCAGCCATTTAAAAAAACCTGCGATGCGAAATTACAACTATATTTGTGAACCTTAAATGAAAATAGGCCCAAACTGCAAACTTGCAGACGATTAGAGAATTTTTCTGAGCTTCATGTATTTTCAAAGCATACCTAGGATAAAAGGCTATGTCATTAAATGTAACATGTTTCTGAAGTGTAAGCCAGACTAAATTATACACTGAAACCCATTTTAAAAAAATGCCTCACTTAGTAGCCTTTTATTTTTTTTTAACAGTGGTCACATTCTTATAAAATATCTCATCAAAGCAAACATGTTCTTTAGTTGGTAAAGAATGTTTCTTTAGTTGGTAAAGAATGTTTCTTATTACCGTTAAATTGTTTATCCCTTAAAATGGAGCATTAAAAAGATCTTGTGGCTAGCATCACCAAACAAACCTACTTGAAGTGATCTATCTAATAATTAATTTTCGGTCAGACTTGTAGCAATTTTACAGACTTTTACATCACACCAGTGACTTGCCAGACTTACAGGGTTTTAATCAATGCCAGTATTACAGAGAAATAAAGGGATAAAAGCATAAAAATTATATAAAATTGGCCAAACATTATGCATCAAAATTTTCCCATGTTTAAAACAAATCAATTCTAATTTGTCATACTGTCTCGTTGCCCTAATTTGTTTTTAAAGTGCCACCCAAAAACTTGTTTATTTATATATTAAAATATTTATATAATAAAGATATTGAGCTAAGCCATTTTATAAAATGTACCTGTTACACAAAGGCACAAAAATAAATTAAAAAAATAAATTAGAGGAAGAATAAGGTTAAAATGCTAATTTTCAAGAGACGGCAAAACTGTTATTTTTTATGGTTGTGCTTGTGCAACTCAGTCATATCAGTCAAACATTTTAAATGGCTGTGTACCTAAGATGTTTCTAATGTGTCAGCAAGTATTTGATTATGCACACTGACAAACCCTATCCAGGTGCAGACCTTTTTGCAACATCAGACATGCAGAACATTGACATTTATTTGTTCATAAGCCTAATAGCATAATATTGAGTCAAAACTGAAATTTTCCAATGTTTCTGTGAAGACCTCAGTGCAAAATACAAGAGGGCCAAACTTATTTTAACAGTTATTATCACCCCATAAAATATGGCAAATCGTGACGTGGGATCCGTGTTGTTGAAGTCAGGCAAACACGGGCGCTATGTTAGCCCAACAGCAATAACAGACGACCTACTACACTCCAATTTGACATTCTATCAGGGTAGCCTTATTTGTTTCTAAATGGAGAAATGTTATACCATACAATGATCATTTCACATTGCCTCCAGCCAGCTCCATGTGGATCTTGAAGGAGAATGATAGGCCCAGATTACACCAAGTTCAATATGAAAATGTTATGCCATACAAAATGGACAATCTTTTCAAGGGCCATAAAGGTGTCAACCATGTCTTTCAATACACCTCCAGCAATAAAGAGGCGAAGTTGTTCATGTTATGGGTCTGCACGAGCAAGCTTTGTCTGTGTGGTACTGGAGGAAACAGCCCATATAAAACTCTACAACCCAAAACAGCTTGAATATTTATAAAGACCCAGTCATATAGTATGACTGAGAAAAGTCTTTGCTAAAATTCAAAATTTCAAGAAACTTCATAATACAGCATTACAATAATTTGTGTTCCATAAACCAATATATTTTACTTTGACCTAGCGTCAGCCATGTCAAAAAACATCCGATGCAAGATCACCTCTATATTTGTGGATGAAAATATGGCCACACTGCAAACTTGGAGATGATTGACGACAATTTCTTAGCTATGTCATTAAATGTAACATGTTCCTAATGTTTCAGACATGCCAAATTACACACTCTCAATCCCATTTGAAAAAACACCTGACATAGTAGCTGTATAATTCTTGGCTTAACTCTTTACTGATAACATTCCTCAATTATATTTCATCAATGTAAACATGCGCTAATAATTTTCTTGTTACGATTACGTCATATATACTCATGATGGAGCACTAAGCGTCCTGAGACTAGAAAAATGAGTAAACATGACTGATATGTAGTGCTTGGCCAAGTGCACCACCAAACAGATCAAGGCCATGAATTCGGAATCGAACAATTCATTAACTTTCAGCCTTATAAAGCAAGAATTAGGTTAAAATTCAAATTTTGAAGTGATGGCCAAAATTATTTTTGATGGTTGTAAATGTGCAACTCAGTGATATCAGTCAAACATTTTAAATGGCTGTGTACCTAAGATGTTTCTAATGTGTCAGCAAGTATTTGATTATACACACTGACAAACCCTATCCAGGTGCAGACCTTTTTGCAACATCAGACATGCAGAACATTGACATTTATTTGTTCATAAGCCTAATAGCATAATATTGAGTCAAAACTGAAATTTTCCAATGTTTCTGTGAATACCTCAGTGCAAAATACAAGAGGGCCAAACTTATTTTAACAGTTATTATCACCCCATAAAATATGGCAAATCGTGACGTGGGATCCGTGTTGTTGCAGTCAGGCAAACACGGGCGCTATGTTAGCCCAACAGCAATAACAGACGACCTACTACACTCCAATTTGACATTCTATCAGGGTAGCCTTATTGGTTTCTAAATGGAGAAATGTTATACCATACAATGATCATTTCACATTGCCTCCAGCCAGCTCCATGTGGATCTTCAAGGAGAATAATAGGCCCAGATTACACATTTACATTGACCAAGTTCAATATAAAAATGTTATGCCATACAAAATGGCCAATCTTTTCAAGGGCCATAAAGGTGTCAACCATGTCTTTCAATACACCTCCAGCAATAAAGAGGCGCTAAGTTGTTCATGTTATGGGTTTGCACGAGCAAGCTTTGTCAGTGTGGTACTGGAGGAAACAGCCCATATAAAACTCTACAACCCAAAACAGCTTGAATATTTATAAAGACCCAGTCATATAGTGTGACTGAGAAAAGTCTTTGCTAAAATTCAAAATTTCAAGAAACTTCATAATACAGCTTTTACAATAATTTGTCTAATTAAAATGTTCATAAACCAATATATTTTACTTTGACCAAGCGCCAGCCATGTCAAAAAATATACGATGCAAGATCACCTCTATATTTGTGAATGAAAATATGCCCAAACTGCAAACTTGCAGATGATTGACGACAATTTCTTAGCTATGTCATTAAATGTAACATGTTCCTAATGTTTCAGACATGCCAAGTTACACTTTCAATCCCATTTGAAAAAACACCTGACATAGTAGCTGTATAATTCTTGGCTTAACTCTTTGATGACATATAATTGAGGAATGTAATCAGTAATGTAAACATGCCCTAGTTGGAAAATAATTTTCTTGTTATGATTACGTCATATACACTCATGATGGAGCACTAAGTGTCCTGAGACTAGAAAAATGAGTAAACATGACTGATATGTAGTGCTTGGCCAAGTGCACCACCACAATTCATTAACTTTCAGCCTTATAAAGGAAGAATTAGGTTAAAATTCAAATTCTGAAGTGAAACTTAATTTTGATGGTTGTACTTGTGCAACTCAGCCATTCAAAATGTTTGACTGATATGACTGTGTACCTAAGATGTTTCTAATGTGTCAGCAAGTATTTGATTATGCACACTGACAAACCCTATCCAGGTGCAGACCTTTTTGCAACATCAGACATGCAGAACATTGACATTTATTTGTTCATAAGCCTAATAGCATAATATTGAGTCAAAACTGAAATTTTCCAATGTTTCTGTGAAGACCTCAGTGCAAAATACAAGAGGGCCAAGCTTATTTTAATAGTTATTATCACCCCATAAAATATGGCAAATCGTGACGTGGGATCCGTGTTGTTGAAGTCAGGCAAACACGGGCGCTATGTTAGCCCAACATCAATAACAGACGACCTACTACACTCCAATTTGACATTCTATCAGGGTAGCCTTATTTGTTTCTAAATGGAGAAATGTTATACCATACAATGATCATTTCACATTGCCTCCAGCCAGCTCCATGTGGATCTTCAAGGAGAATGATAGGCCCAGATTACACATTTACATTGACCAAGTTCAATATGAAAATGTTATGCCATACAAAATGGCCAATCTTTTCAAGGGCCATAAAGGTGTCAACCATGTCTTTCAATACACCTCCAGCAATAAAGAGGCGCTAAGTTGTTCATGTTATGGGTCTGCACGAGCAAGCTTTGTCAGTGTGGTACTGGAGGAAACAGCCCATATAAAACTCTACAACCCAAAACAGCTTGAATATTTATAAAGACCCAGTCATATAGTATGACTGAGAAAAGTCTTTGCTAAAATTCAAAATTTCAAGAAACTTCATAATACAGCTTTTACAATAATTTGTCTAATTAAAATGTTCATAAACCAATATATTTTACTTTGACCAAGCGCCAGCCATGTCAAAAAATATCCGATGCAAGATCACCTCTATATTTGTGAATGAAAATATGCCCAAACTGCAAACTTGCAGATGATTGACGACAATTTCTTAGCTATGTCATTAAATGTAACATGTTCCTAATGTTTCAGACATGTCAAATTACACACTCTCAATCCCATTTGAAAAAACACCTGACATAGTAGCGAGGGGCGGGCCTAGCTCAGAGGTAGCGCTCTGGGCTTCCAACCGCTGGGTCCCGGGTACGCTTCCCGGTCGAGCCTAAGGTGGATGGGTGTTTCATCCTTCATCTCATTGCCATGATAAACATGCGCTAGTTGGAAAATAATTTTCTTATTACTATTACGTCATATATATTCATGATGGAGCACTAAGCGTCCTGAGACTAGAAAAATGAGTAAACATGACTGATATGCAGTGCTTGGCCAAGTGCACCACCAAACAGATCAAGGCTATGAATTCGGAATCGAACAATTCATTAACTTTCAGCCTTATAAAGGAAGAATTAGGTTAAAATTCAAATTTTGAAGTGATGGCCAAACTTATTTTTGATGGTTGTACATGTGTAACTCAGTGATATCAGTCAAACATTTTAAATGGCTGTGTACCTAAGATTTTTCTAATGTGTCAGCAAGTATTTGATTATGCGCACTGATAAAGCCTATCCAGGTGCAGACCTTTTTGCAATGGAAGACATGTAGAACCTTGACATTTATTTGTTCATAAGCCTAATAGCATAATATTGAGTCAAAACTGAAATTTTCCAATGTTTCTGTGAAGACCTCAGTGCAAAATACAAGAGGGCCAAACTTATTTTAACAGTTATTATCACCCCATAAAATATGGCAAATCGTGACGTAGGATCCGTGTTGTCAGGCAAACACGGGCGCTGCGTTAGCCCAACAGCAATAACAACAGACCTATTACACTCCAATTTGACATTCAAGTTCAATATGAAAATGTTATGCCATACAAAATGGCCAATCTTTTCAAGGGCCATAAAGGTGTCAACCATGTCTTTCAATACAGCTCCAGCAATAAAGAGGCTAGATGTTCATGTTATGGGTCTGCATGAGCAAGCTTTGTCAGTGTGGTACTGGAGGAAACAGCCCATATAAAACTCTACAACCCAAAACTGCTTGAATATTTATAAAGACCCAGTCATATAGTATGACTGAGAAAAGTCTTTGCTAAAATTCAAAATTTAAAGAAACTTCATAATACAGCTTTTACAGTAATTTGTCTAATTAAAATGTTTGACGACAATTTCTTAGCTATGTCATTAAATGTAACATGTTCCTCATGTTTCAGACATGCCAAATTACACAATCTCAATCACATTTGAAAAAACACCTGACATAGTAGCTACATATTTTTTGGCTTAACTCTTTACTAATAACATTCCTCAATTATATTTCATCAATGTAAACATGTGCTAGTTGTAAAATAATTTTCTTGTTACGATTACGTCATATATACTTTTGGAGCACTAAAGAGTCTTGTGGCTAGAAAAATGAGTAAACATGACTGACATGTAGTGCTTGGCCAAGTGCACCACCAAACAGATCAAGGCCATGAATTCGGAATCGAACAATTCATTAACTTTCAGCCTTATAAAGGAAGAATTAGGTTAAAATTCAAATTTTGAAGAGATGGCCAAACTGTTAATTTTGATGGTTTCTCTTGTGCAACTCAGTCATATCAGTCAAAAATTTTAAATGTCTGTGTACCTAAGAAGTTTGTTATGTGTCAGCAAGTATTTGATTATGCGCACTGATAAAGCCTATCCAGCTGCAGACCTTTTTGCAACATCAGACATGCAGAACATTGACATTTATTTGTTCATAAGCCTAGTAGCACAATATTGAGTCAAAACTGAAATTTTGCAGTGTTTCTTTGAAGACCTCAGTGCAAAATACAAGAGGGCTAAACTTATTTTAACAGTTATTTTCAACCCGAAAAAATATGGCAATTCTTGACGTAGGATCCGTGTTGTTGAAGTCAGGCAAACACGGGCGCAATGTTAGCCCAACAGCAATAACAACAGACCTACTACACTCCAATTTGACATTCTATCAGGGTAGCCTTATTTGTTTCTAAGTACAATAAGTACAATAATTTGTCTAATTAAAATGTTCCATTAACCAATATATTTTACTTTGACCTAGCGTCAGCCATGTCAAAAAGCATCCGATGCAAGATCACCTCTATATTTGTGGAAGTTGAATGAAAATTTGCTAAGACTGCAAACTTGCAGATGATTGACAACAATATTTAGCTATGTCATTAAATGTAACATGTTTCTGATGTTTTTTAGACATGCCAAAAATTTCCACACTCCCAATCCCATTTGAAAAAACACCTGATATAGTAGCTTTATAATTCTTGTCTTAACTTTAGTGATAACATTGCTTAATTATATTTCATCAAAGGAAACATGCGCTCTTTTCTGACCATTCAGTTTTCTCAGCAATCGTGACATTAATGACTCCTTGAAGGTTGACAAACTACTACTACTACTACTTCTGCTTAGAAATTACAGGTTACCGTTAGTGAAAATGAATGCCATATAAATGGCCAGTAATTCAATATATATCCA
The DNA here is from genome assembly GCA_932294295.1 of Alitta virens. Classification (NCBI taxonomy): domain Eukaryota; kingdom Metazoa; phylum Annelida; class Polychaeta; order Phyllodocida; family Nereididae; genus Alitta; species Alitta virens. Next base: position 15,873,803 of record OW028583.1, on the reverse strand, counting down.
AGTATCTTGGACATGTACTATGTACTTCTTGTAACATGCACTCAAAGATGTATCAAAATCTAGCAACTCAGGCACAAAGAGCGTTACATTTGCTAAATGATAACAAAAAAACTACTGTAGGTTACTTGGCATCAAATTTAGCTCTAAAGATGTTTTACACACATGTTCTCCCTATCCTAGAGTTTGACAGAAACCAAACCTCAACATTAGGAATTTTAGCTGATACTGGAAGATATCCTCTGATAGTTAGACAACATGTATTAGCTATAAAATATTTACAGAGACTTAATTCCTACTTTTGCCCACGTATGGTGAAAAACTGCTATGACATTCAAAAGCAATTAAAAACTTTTGGATTATCGTGCTGGTATAGTAGACTAATAAAAATTCTACAGGAATACATAATGGGCATAAACGTCCCACCTGAAGAACGTATTTGTTATAAATGTAACCTGCAACTAGTAGAAGACTAACTGCACTGTCTAATGATCTGCCCTAATGGAAAGATACAAGAGTGTCCTTTATCAAGGTAGCATCTGAACAAAAATGCTTTCACACTTATTAAATATTATGCCATATGGACATCATTGCATTGCGTCAGCCATGTCATACACATGTGTAGAACTCACCATTACAATTTTGCAGTAAAGTGCTGAAACAATAACATCGCAGTGATGCTCTTGAAGTCCTGTGACTCCCTTGTGGCAAGAGTAGTAACCGCCATTAAACAGAATATCACCAACACAACATTTTGCAGAGATGTCAAGTAATAACTGCATAGCATTCCTAACCAGCCAAAGGCTTAATGAGCCATTGAAGGGCTGACATGCACCAATTTCAGGCCGATGGCAACAACACCATGCAAACTATATTCCAACAAAATAGCCTGCTTAGTTTGGCATTTTTTGCTCTGAAAGCATAAACAATTCAGGGTGAGCAATCACAAATATCATGCAAGGTTTTACTTTTCTGTAAAGAACACATTCGCATGCCAAATTACAAACTATGCACAAAGTATCTGCACATGCCTTCAGAGCTTATTGCAGAAAAATAGGCTGAATCCTTGAATATATTCCATCGGATAAAAGCTTGACATTGAATATGGCTTTGTAAGACCTGTACATTTAGCAATGCCAAAATACAAACAAATCTAGCAGTTTCAGCATTGCTTCAGTTTGAGGCTGTAGTGAAAATACTCTGTTGTAAACACCCCTATTTCTACCTTAATAGTCACTAGTTAAATTATTAGCCTTAGTTGTTTGCAAATCACAGAAAAAAAATCTGATGGCATACAAATTGCTGTTGATTACTTGGAAGAATACATCATAGTAATTTAAATAAAATTGCAGTTACGTGCGAAGACCTTTCAGCAAGATGAAAGGTCGAAGTTGCCAATTTACAAAGATAATTTAAATTCAAATAAGTATGTGTGATGAGCATGATCTGCATTGGTTGCTTTCGAAGCATGGTTTCCACAAGAAAGAAATGTCATGGGCAGGCATGTGATTATAGAGGACCCTGTAAATGACGTACTACTGAACAGTTTTATACCTTCAAAAAATTAAAATTGGTGTATCATTAACTAAGACTTTTCTTGTTTAAACCTTGTCAATACTTTAAGTCCTAGCTGTCTGCGTGCAGGCTCTTCAGCAAAGTGCCAGGCCCAAATAATTGCAATTTTGACAGAAATGAAGATACTGACCATATTTCTTTCAAATCACCTCTCCGAGTTAAAGATAAAGTCTCCTAATTATAAGTGTTTCCAATTGCATAAACCACCATGCATTTTGTTTGGTATGACTACTAATTGCAGTAGTTTGATCTTCCTGCAATAATAATGGGACCAAATGCTATAGTTTGCCTTTAAAGTGGCTGATATTTTTCCCTTGTGTAAGTAATTTTAAATTGAACTGTGCTTTTCAAAGTTTGGGCTTATCAGTAATTCATGAGACCAAACTTGCAATTTTGCAAATACAAAGTTTTTAGCAAAATTTGGCTTGAAGCACTTATCATGAAAGCCGAAATCAATGAATATGCGACAAAATTGCTTGACTTCTCAAGGACACATTTTTCAGCAATGCCAAAACGTATTTTTGTTTGTGTATGCAATTTCCCACACAGCATGCCAAATGGTTCAATGTGTGCCCAACGTTGGGCCAACATTGGATCAATTGGGCAGCTGGGTAGCAATATTACCACTCAAATCTATAAATGCTATGACTGATTCATTCAAAATTTCATGATGGGCAATTGATGATTTAGGAAGTTATGTACACATTTTTTGTGCCATGTGGAAAGTCATTTGCTTGTGTGTGGGGTCTAAGCATTATATAGGTCTATGTCCAAATACAAACCATGCAATATCATATTCAGATGGCTTAACAAGTACAAATTATTTTTAGAGATACCATATTGCAAGCTTTGAAAGCTCTCAAAAGTATGTATGGGTCTGTGAAAATTATGAATGAATAAGTGAAAATGTCAGTACTAACCTAAAACATAATTATGATTTTTTTCAGTACTACAGGGATATTAGAGGGATTTTAGATTGGGGTTATGGAGTAAAAGTCACACAAATGTCATAGGCCTTTTAATGATTTAGTCCATTATCCAAATGTGCTTCAACAGTGCTCTATTATATTCCATGCACATTTAGACATATCCTGAGTGAAACACAGCACTTGATAACTAAGCAACGAAACCTGACCATTTGCAACGTAGCAAACACAAAGTATACCAACCAAAGATGCTAATGAGTTTAGATGCTGCGGAGTGTCACTAGCAGGTTGCTGCAGAGACATCAAGTACCTGGAAGTGTCAATGAAAGGCCTTGGAGTGAATGCCGTAATTCTGCTTCTGTGATGATGACCGTTTTATTGGGAAAAATACATTACAAAACAGGATGACCAATGTTACTCAACTGCAGGCACATTCCAAAGGTGGCAGGATGGACTCAGGTGTCCTGTCAGACCATTTGGCACTGCTTATGTCAAAAAGGACTACATGATAGGTGGCCTGCAAGGGTACTGGCGACAATGCTAGACACAATATCATCATCTCACAGGGTTGAGCCCAATGACGTTGGAAGATGAACCAGTGGGCATCAGCATTGTTCTGTGATGAAAATCACTTCACCCTGAGCAGAAACAAGGGGACCACTTTGCTCCATTCACTGCTGTCACATGAAGGCCATTTAGAAATGGTGGTGTTATCGTGACTACAGAATTTACCTCAATTTTGCAAATGGTACTGAAAAAATTAAGGCTGGCATATCTGAGAATGGCCTTTATTCGGTCCCATATCAAATCTTTCGGCCAGCTGCGTCATGATGTTGTAGGTTGTAACCTTGCATCTGTGTCCTCAATGACCTCTGAATAACCCTTTAAAAAGAGTGCACTGGGATACCAAAGCCGTCTGTAGACTTGTAAACAGTATGAGACATCAATGTTAGGTTTCTATTGATGCATGTAACATACATTTTTCTATAAGATACATTACTGTTGGAATTTTTGCTAAAATGCACTACTTCCAGATCCATCAATTCTATTAAGAGGCTGGCATATCTCAGAATGGCCTATTTTCAGTCCCATATCAAATCTTTAGGATCAGCTGTGTCATCATGTTAAAGAGTGCACTGAGATATTAAAGCAGTCTGTAGACCGGTAAACGGTATGAGACATCAATGTTAGTTTTCTATTGATGCATTTGGACATAAAATACATAACTGTTTTAAGTTTTGCTCAAATGCACTACCTTCAAGATCCATAAAGATCTTATCTTATCTCATCTTATACTTTATCTTCTATTGTTGCATTATATTGCATTGATAGATATTATCTGATAAAAAGTGTAAAAATATACTGTGTCATAGTCATGTACCTAGCAAGGTTAGTTTAGTTAATAATCCCTAGGACTAACTATTTCAGTAAATAGTCCCTAGGCAGCAATGCTGTTAGTTCAGTAAATATTCCCTAGGGCTGATTAGTTCAGTAAAAAATCCCTAGGAGGAAGGTTACTAAGTGCTGAGCTAACACACAACACAGTATGTACCCTCATATAGACCAGAATTGCTACAGTTAGACCTTGGATATAAATATAAATAGGTTCAAGTAAATAAAGAGAATCAGAAGGGAGAGAGAGAGAGCACATCAGAGCAGATGGCCTAAGCAGATAGGCAGATAGGCAAGAAGAGTGGTCAACACTGTATGTGTAATGATGTGATGCAAGAAAGACTCAAATTGGTTCTGGTGTTCCCTTATTCTATGACACTCAAGGGACACAGCCTGACTTCTGGTAGTCAACAGGTCAACCCGGACCTCATCACAAGAAGCGAGCAACAACAATACAAAAGTACTAAAAACTATACACAATGAAAGCTTGATAACCGGACAGACCACAGGGAAACATAAAAATTGAATTGTGATAACAAGATATTTTAATTAACAGAACTCTCTTGTTAAGCGACTCAAACATATTATAGCTGTCAGAAGTGTCACATTTACATCTTATAGATTTGTGTGCAGGCTCAATAGCAAAGTGTTATTCCGGATTGCACTTGTTCATTTTGTATAAAGCCACTGATCTTTTTACCTTCCGTAGCACTTTTGTTACACCATATAAAATATCTGACACATAACATGCTACAAAAAGATTAATGTTTTTCATGGCTGTGTAGGAGATTCAACTCTTGTGTAAGACACCATGTAATAATATGCACCATGTCTGATCATATTTAACGGGCAGTTAATCTTCAAGGCACTAGCAAACGGTAGCCTGAATCAGCGCAAATGTCATACCAGACTCATGGCTTGACATTTGATATATCTATGCAGGTATAAGTTATCCCAAGTGTTAGCTATATGCAAAGACACAATATGCAAGATAGCATTGGTTGGTGTAAGGGCCTTTTTGCAATATTGATACCATAACCATAATGGTGAATCAGTGAAAATACTAGGCAAGAAAAATGCTCTGCCTTGTCAAAAATCAGAACTGCAAAATTGCGTTTATTGTTCAGCCATCTGGCAGCATTGGTACTTAAATTCAAAAAAAAGTTATGGCAGATTCATTCAGGAAGCACACATACAAGTAGTTGCATATGAACTTTTGTGTAATGTCAAACTGCATTTGCTTGTGCACAGGTTTGTATCATTCTGTAAGTCTAAAATCAGATGGTGTGGAAATGTTCTTCAATCAATAAACGTTATGGCAGATTCAGTCAAATGTCACGGCAGGCACTAGATGATTTAGATATTTGTATAAATTTTGGTACTATGTCAAACTATATCAGCTTGCGCACCGGTTTATTTTGCATTCTGTAAGTCAAATATCTGATGGGGAAGTAAGTCGAAATAAAAACCATGAAAATGGCAGATAGATTATTAAGACTTCAAATTAAATTTTTTTAGATGTAAGTCAACATATAACATGACTTTGTTGGCATTGCATGACACCTTTCCTAGTGTGCTACCCATGCCAAATCAATTTTGTTTGTGTGTGACTTGAAAGCAATGCATGAAGCCCACGTCACAATATGTAAAGATCCAAAGTTACTCCCGTCATAGCATGCCAAATAAAGCCACTGTTGAACCGATTTTGTTGTCATTGGTACAATGTGCGCCCAACATCGAGCCAATGACAGCAACACCAGGCCAACTTTGGCCAACTGGGCAGCCAACTGGTAGCGTTGTTACTTCAAATCAATAAAAGTTATGGCCAATGCAGTCAAGAAGCGTTCATACAGGTAGTTGCATATGAACTTTTGTGGAATGTCAAACTGCATTTGCTTGTGCACAGGTTTGTATCATTCTGTTAGTCTAAAATCAGATGGTGTGGGAATTTACTTCAATCAAAAAACGTTATGGCAGATTCAGTCAAATCTCATGATAGGCACTTTGATGATTTAGATATCTGTATACATTTTTGTACTATGTCAAAATAAATTAGCTTGCGCAAAGGTTGTTTTTGCATTCTGTAAGTCAAAATCTAAAGGGGAAGTAAGCCAAGTCCAAATAAAAACCATTAAAATGGCATTTAGATTATTAAGGCTTCGAATTCAATTTTTTTAGATGTGAAGTGATAAGGTTCACTTGCCATACAAATTGTTCAACATATCATATGACTTTATTGGCAATGCAGGACACCTTTCCTGGTATGCTACCCATGCCAAATCACTTTTGTTTGTGTGTGACTTCCAAGCAATGCATCAAGCCCATGTCGCAATATGTAAAGATCCAAAGTTACTCCCTTCATAGCATGCCAAATAAAGCCACTGTTGAACCGATTTTGTTGTCATTGGTTCAATGTGCGCCCAACATCGAGTCAATGACAGCAACACCAGCCCAACTTTGGCCAACTTCAAGTCAATAGAAGATATGGCAAATTCAGTCAAGAAGCACACATACAGGCAGTTGCTACATGAACTTTTCTGTGATGTCAAACTGCTTGAGCTTGTGTCTATGCAAATGGTATTTATATATTTAAAAGGTTCAAATACAAATTGTATGTATAAGCTTTAAGCTTTATTTGCATTCAAAGCTCCTCCAAAAAGCAGAATCAGAGAATGTTGCACCAGATAATTGTCTAAAATTTAGTAGGGCATTTATCCATGTGATTACAACATGTCACATTACAAAATATGCCAAACCTTACTTTGTACTGCTTTAGCAATGCATAAAACCATACTGATTTCTTAAAATTAAGAAATTATATTTACTTATTTTACACAGTTGCGTTAGCCATATAAGTCGACAAACTAAGTCAGATTGCATATTACACCAGACCAAAGTTCTGGCATTTGAATGAATTTGTAGCCTTAAAATGCAATTTTTTGCAGATGTAAAGTTATTAGCTCAATTTGCTAAAATAATAAATCTGAAATCAATCAACATCCTTTGCCATACACATTTTTCAACATAGCACATGACTATATGCCATTGTTCCTAGTGAGTCAACCAAGCCAAATCGCATGTTTTGAATGACTTTTTGGCAATACCTAAGGCCCAAGTTCTAATTTGCAAAGACCTAAAGTTAATCTTCTTACCGCATGCCAAATCCAGCCACTGTTGAACTGTTTTTGTCATCAAAAGCTCAATGTGCGCCCAACATTGAGCCATTGACGGCAACACCAGGCCAACTTTCGCCAACTGGAATAGCAATAGTTTCATCTCAAATAACATGAGTAGATCAGCCATATCCAAAAATTGTATTTACATTTAGATAGGTGCAAATTGCAATCTTCCATAGATTTAACGTCATAGCCTTATATGCTTTCAAAACACCTCCTACAGCAACAAGGCTCAATCGGAGAATGTTAAACCAGATTTATAACGTTCTGAAAATTCACATTGCATTTTCCCTGTGATTAAAACATGTTGTAATACACAATATATATATGCTTATTTGCTACACAACATGGCAACTTTTGTTTATTTTTTAGCCATATATAAAACCAGTCTAATTTTGCCGAAAAATGTATGAACCAAATATGCCCGTCAAGTATGAACTGCAAGATGACATATTTAAGTATGGACTAGCGTAGGACCATCACTGGATTTAAACTGCAATTTTAAGCAGATAACCTATAATGATGTACACTCAAGATTAGGCAAGCATCAGCAACATCATGCAAACATCAGCAGGCAGCCTATGTTGGTTGCCTCATGAGCTTGGAAATTTTAAAATCTCACAACTGCCAACACCACCTTGTGCATTATTACTTGGTTGGTAAATGTGACAGAGTCCTGTGTTAGCCGCTGAGGTTCGAGATCTTCACCCTCAGCGTTGCCGCCATTGCCACGTGGAGGCCCAGGCCTTTTAAAATACCTCCTAGAATAAAAGTAGGAGCACTCTCTCATACTAAAGGGTCAACACAGACAGCTGTGTAGAACAGTTTGACTCATATCACATTTATTTGTATGTAGCAATGAGAAAGTGAAATTGCATTCCATACAATTGGCAGACAATTTTACAGGGTGGTACATAGTGGATAGATAGCCACAGTGTTTTTCATGGCAATAATCACTACAATTTATGTTTTGGAGTAGGCATTTTGGTAGTATACAAGGCCAAAATTGCAGATTTACACAGCCATACATTTATTAGATGTATTTGCTTTAAAAGTACTCCGGGCATCGCGCAGAGTAAACAGGAAATGACGTAGCACACACGCAGAAGACGGCGCGGGAAAGATCAGAATTGAACAAGACGCTGAACAGAAGACAAGAACGAACGCTTCATCTGTATATTGAACGTAGGATATAGGTAACTATAGCAACCCTATATAGGTAACTATACTTTCTTCTACAGTTCCTCCAACAAAAGGGGCTGAAGCAGTACATGTGACACCAGACTAAAGTCTAACAGTTCAGATGGCTTTGTAGGAAATTTCACCTTATTTCTCTTCACAGCACTCCTGGAATAGGATCTTTAATTATATAATGAAAATATCATGCCGAATGCATGACACTTTACATGGTCAATTGTACGGTGATATTTGATGTGCTTATTGTAATTAATGTATAAACTCAATGACGGAGTTGATCCTCTATCATATCAGCTAGAGTCTAGAAAAGTTTACTGTAGTCACAAGGCTTATTCAGAACAAGAACCGGTATGTCAGGACATCGAAGTAATTTATATGCTAGATGGTCTAGTAGTAAGACACTCGCATTGTACCACTGATGTTCTGTCTCTATACCTAGTATTAACCTGTACACTAGCTAAACATGCTTTTGTATCCATATCATAGCCAGACATTGGTGACCATATAGGTTAAAATTTGTTAACTTCAACTAAACTATACCCCCCTACTGGGAATTCCTCTGATGACAATCAGCAATCCCTAAGATAATTAAGATATTTATACATAGAAAAGTACTGCTATCATAGATTTGGAGCCAAATATAAAAAGTATCATCTACGGAACGAGTCACATGGCCGAAAGGATCAATTGCAGATTTACAAGGATGTTTCACACTGTTCACCACTCTATTTAAAACACTCCTCTTAAAGGGTTACTTGTAGGTCATTATGGTCACAGGTGCAGGGTGACCATGTTCACTGTGACAACCAAGCTGATTCCATATATTTGACATGGGACAGAAGTTGGGAGAGAGTGGGCCACTCCATCTGAGGTATTCGGTGGGTATTCCAGCCCCCAAAAAACAATACCGATGCCCACGGATTCCTCTTCCAATGTAAATGTTCTCAAACCCTGTGAGATGATAATGTCTGTGTCTTGCATTGTCATCTGGTACCCTTACAGGTTGTCGAGCATATAGCCCTTTCCGAAACAAGCAGTTTTTAATGGTCTGACATGACACCTGAGTCCATCTCACCTCCCTCAAATGTGTCTGCAGTTGAGTCACACTGATCATCCAGTTGTGTAAGGCATTGTTTACAATAAAACGGTCATCATCACAGAGGCAGAAGTGGGGTGTCTACTCCAAGATGGTTCAGTGACACTTCTAGGTTCTTGGTGTCTCTGCAGCAACCTGCTAAGGACACTCTGCAGCATCCAAGTCGTGTTATCAAACTGATTGGCCAATAAATTAAAAGCCTTAGTAAGATCATTACGAAGATCCAAATGACTTTCTTTCATAATATTTTGTCTTCCAGACAATATCTGTAACGCATACTTAAAAGCTCTAGATCGTTTCCTAGTCAAGGTAGCATGAACAGCAACACCAGCAGGAGGAATAAAGATACCAAGCCAAAAAGCTTTCTTATGATGAGAATCCCAAGACGAATCATTAAGCAAAGATGTAATATCATTAGTCGTAGTCTGGGGAGACGGAGTTGTCGATCTTGTATATTCTCTTTTCTGTCTACTCTCTTCTCGAGGAGGTAAAAACGACTTACGAAAAGCGTTAGTAACTTCCGAAATTTGTGACTGAACTTTAGCTCTCAACTTTAACGAATGAGCCTTAGCATAAGCAATCAAAGGCTGAAAATCTGAACAAATAGCCTTAATCAAACTGTCCTGAGAAGTACAAATTTGACCTAATGCGTCATCCATAAAATTCGCGTCAGGCAAATTAATTTCAGGCCAACTAACATGCATATGAATGAAATAATTCTCAACTCCAGGATATAAATATTGAAATCTATCAAAACCAACTCCTAATTCTGGTCTGACAAAATTCTCTTTAGCATCATTGATGGAGGAAGCAGCCAAAGACAGTAACTGTTTGCGCTGCTCAGATAAATCAAGCTTAACATCTGAAACATCGAATAATTCAGGTTCTTTTATTACATCTGGTAATTGGTCCGAAGTTAGAGATCTACTGAGACGAGAAACTTGTTCAGGACCACACAATGTGACATTCAAATCAGAAAACCTTAAAGTATGATTATCACATCTTCCAGACAACGTAGCATTTTCAGGCAATATAGTATCGAGTATTACCCAATTACAGTCACAAATAGCTGGGTTAGTAAATGCAGCCACAAGTTTAAGAGTAGGACTTACACTCCTCTCATTAGTAATTTTAGTAGTATCCACCGTTTCAATCTGATTCCAAATCACATTAAGTGTAACTAATTTAGGAAATGACAGAGTTTCCATAGGAAAAACGACTAGTTGGTTTCCCGCTAAATTCAATTCTTCAAGATTGCGCATCGTATTAGGAGATACCATGAATGAAGATAATTCATTTTGCACAAGATCGAGTACACGTAAATTAGGAAATTTTCTGAAAGCATTAGCAGAAATAACTTTAATATGACAAGATCTAAGCGTTAATTTTTCAACCATCATGGTAGTACCAAAAGAATCTGGCAATAATAAAGGATAATTACCTTTCGTTACATAAAATTCTTTCAAAGTCTTAGGAACAAATTTAATACTAGACAATGAACCAGACGGAGCTTCCAAGACTAACTTTTCTAAAGATGTTAATTTAAACATAGGTATGTATTGAGCCAAGCGGAAATATCTTAACCACAATTCACGCAAATCCTCAAAAGCCAGCCGATCTGTATGAGCAAAAATCGCCATGTTGAACTCTGCATATTTCGAAGTCATTGCTAATTTCGTTAAATATGGATAGGGACATCCAGCATTAGGAATAACTCGAGAATTAGGGACATGTAATGACAATTCACGCATAGTAGAGACATTAGAGTTCAAAGCGTCCCAGGAGAAATATGGAATATCAGGATCCACATAATTAAGTTTGACTAAATCCAGACCTGTCAACAAATTACGACTAACAGAACCTTTAATAGTAACCGATAAATTAGTCAAATAAGGTAAATTAATGGACGTAAGAACGGGAGTATTAATGTCAGCTAATAATCCCGTCAATTCATTCAATGAAGATTTCGTATGGATACGTCGAAAATCATACATTGCCGTGTCTCTAAGCTGTAACGATTTCAAATGCGGATACATCTCTAATAAAGATCTAAAAGAAATAATGTTTTTCCAATTCCGAATGATTAATCTTTCCAAATTAGGCAAAGAACTGTATGGACGAAAAGCAGAAGCATGCCCATACATCCCTTCAACAAATATTGTCTTAATAACTGATGGTCCATCTACAAAGCAATTCAGTGCTGGTAAAGCATTTCTAGGATGGAGTTCCCAAGAATTATTAAAAGTATTAGGCAAAGGCCTAGCAATACTTCTCATGGTGTCTTCACTGCAGGAAGCCCATGTGTCATTCTGACCAGGAATTACATATCTTGGAGGACTATGAGTAACTCCAATTACCACATGAAAAAGACAAAATCCAATTAATGTCATGAGCGACATTATACCAGTCGTAAAGCAAATATCAATACAACGTTCTAGTCTATTAGTTACTGAATCTTCCGATTCTTCACTATCTTCAGCGTTCATATAGGTGACACTGGAACATAGTTTCTCAGAATAATATTCTAAAGCTCCTCCCAAACTTTGCTTAAGAGTAATATGCACGTATATATGGATATGTATGCACAAACACAAGATAGATATATTAAATGACACTCATAACACATATTCCCAACGCAGATATTTGGCAAAAATTATACTAATCAATTAAATATATAATAAAGCAATAAATGAATCATCGACGTTTACAACAACATACAATCAATACAATAATCAGGATCGCAGCAATCAAAGAACCAAGAATAATCCAGTAATCAGGCAAAAACCATTTATAAACCGGGTTCATTCCTTATGATGGACAAAAGGAAGAACATAGCTCCTTTTTTGAAGATTGAGAAAGCTCTGGAGGATACAGATGTCTGGAAGATTTCCGAACAATTTGGCTGATTCTTATGCTCAGGAAATCGATTGTTTCATATGATGAATAAACAATAAGATGTGAACTCGATCTTAAAATCAAGATGGATTTCTGACACTCCCCAAAATGGCAGGCAAATTCCACTGAAATTACAATGGACATAGTAAGAACTAATTAGAACAGAAAGCAAACGATGATGTCAAGATAGATCAATTCAAGTTCCTGGCACTGGTACTATATTCATTTTTGAACTACTAATGACTTCATAAAGATACACCTTCCCCTTCATTTTTCCCATTCTTTTAATCTACTTTCTTAAGTCTTATTTACCGTAATTCAAGTCCTCTCTGTACTTGACCTTACGCCTAAAGTAATTCAAGTCCTCTCTGTACTTGACCTTACTTTTCATCTATTCTATAGTAATTCAAGTCCTCTCTGTACTTGACCTTACTAGTCGGATTCAAATCCTCCCTAGCGGATATTTGAACTCCTTACCTTTAATTCAATGTGAATTCAAGTCCTCTCTGTACTTGACCTTCATCATTCTTCATTAGTGCAGATTCTCGTTTCTCAAATTCCTTTAATCACAAAATATATGAACGAGTCTGTCTTTCCATAATTAACACTAAATTACTTAAAGTAATTGCAACTTTTACATGATATGTTGTAACTATCGACAACATACAATTCTCAATACTCTACATTTAAAGTCATCCTCATTCAAATTCGCAAATTACACCCTATTATAAGTAACCTCCATCATATTAACTTAAATCGCTTTAGTGATTTCAGGCTAGCTTCGGAAATCAGTAAACGCGGAGCATCGTACAATTACTGCTAGTACTTTAGATAGAACAGTGCACAACAAAACTAATATACGTACCAAACTAATTCAAGTGAAATCAGTATTCAGAAGAAATATCCACCAGAAATGAGCGTCCTCACACTCTAACTGGATAATCAATCCGAACAATCAACAATCGGTAATCTTCCATGAAAGGCAACTCGAGCACTATGGCAAGAGATGAAATAAACATAGCCCACAATTCGACGTAGTTAAGACAGCGCTCAAGCAATAAAAAAATTAAGCAAGCAAAGAGCATGCGCAGATAAGCGCCAAGACTGAGCTAGATCTAGCAATACCTAAACATGACTTGAAACCCCACAGGAATGTTTAAATAACTCCAAAGGTACTTTGAATAAAGGAAATCATGAAATCATTTTAATAAACTGAAGTATAACATACAGATGTCTTTTTGCATTAATATTGTCAAATTTAAACAGATTAAAGTTCAAAATTCAAAATGAATGTCCTGAATTGTTCATTTGACTAAAATCTCAGGAACTGAGCTCTCCTTCAATTTTCATCTCAGCTATGGCCCGGAGAACTTTAGCGCTAGGCAGAATCACCTTGCGACGAATGGGCCTCGTCAATGAAGACTCAATGTCTCTTGGACACGCTTGAGTGGCCTTCGACATAGGCACACTCCTCTCACACAGAGACTCTCCATAAACCCTGACGATAAACTTGTCGACCTTGGTGAACCGCTCGTCCAATTTCATTTTCGGAATCCAATTAGTATGTAGAACTGCTCGTGTAGCATCCACGAGAGATCCTTCGTCATTCAAATCCTGAAAAGTCCCAAGACCATCAAACCGAACGACAAAACAAGGTCTTTGAGGGGGCTGATCCACTTCTGACTGAAGAGAGAGGTCAGTCCGACCTTTAGCAAGCCCGAATGGTTTTTGCGATTTTAACAGCATTGACATTAATCTCTGCCCTCGGCCTAAACTCAAAGATGGAGTGGCGCGGACGTCAGAGGGAGCAGCACTCATTATTCTGATAAGAATTAACTTCCGAATTTCCAAAAATAACGTATACAATTGTACTGGTCAAGAAGACAGTGTGAAGTGTCACCAGGGTGGCGGATGGCTATAAATCAAGTGGACACTGTCTTGGACACGCCTCCTCATTGATAGTCAAAGGGGGCGGAGACCATCTGGTCAAGTTCAGACAGACAGCTGATATCTACTCTTTCATACTTACAGTCAAATTCACTGAACTTTCATTAGTTATCTTTTAAATATTTTCTTCTAATTATTAATTATGAATATTATGCAATGACACCAATTGCCTCAGGCTATCTACAAACACAAGCAGTATACATATGTTTTTTGCATTTCATAGGTCTCTGTATCGTTAGTTATCTATCCGGGTCAATTTATTTCTGGTTTTAGCTAATAAATAATAAAGGTGCAAACGTACCCAAACTAACTTGTATGTATTAATTGCAAAATAACTTTTGCGACATAATGTCGAAAGACTTCATTACAGGAACTTCAGACGCATCAGATAACACTTAAGAATTGTCTGCTTAACGCAATAACGGACTTAAAATAATTACATACCAAATCAACAAATGTCCCTAAATGCAAAACAGATGTGTCAGTTAAGCAATCAGCAATCAAGACCAAGCCTCAAATTCCGCATCAGAAAATGACACGCACAGAATTTTAATCTAAACAGACTTAGGAAGAGATAGGCACGCAGACCTCAGAAGACATAAACACTTCACAAGTAGAAGATCAGATTCAAACCCAAGAGATTTTTATGGTAAACAGTTTAATCGATTTTAAGTGGTTATTTACACAAGAGAATCTAAGGGAACTTCTGTGGGATAAACTATTTATCATCTGCAGGAAACAGACATCTTATGGGTTTACTTAATAGTCATGGGAATGTATATCAATCCTGAAGGAATCAATGGACAACTCAGGCAAATCTAAACACATTCCACCTTCAAGTGCTCAGAGCTGCAAATCGCAACTTTATTCCTTACCATTTTAATATAAAAACGAAACCCTTATTCACCCAGAGAAAAACACATGGCCTTCAACCTAAACACTTCCAAATATGCCCTTCAAACAGGAAAGTGAAACTCTTCCAATTTCACAGTGAGCAAAGCCCAAAATACGAAACGCAGACCTTTCAGGCGATTCACAAAAATAATTTTACATTTAATATAATTGTTACATCTGACCAGTTTCTATAAAAAGTCTTCAATTATCATTTTTAGGCTATAATAATAGTAATATATATATACAAAATGCATAGACAAAGCAAGCAAGCATAAAGATATTTTAAGTAATAACAAAACCAACCACACACAAAATGTCATGTGCAATAAACAACGCAAATCATGCTTAATTCCCTCCTAGTGTGCACTGAACTCATAATAACGAATGGATATCACTATACCAAATCTTTGAAACACACAGATAAAACACAGAAAACGGACAGACACTCCATTATTTTAAAATATTACAATAGAGGCACCTACCAAGGTTTCATTTACAAATGTTCAGAGACACCAGTACCTTCAAGGAACACAATCATCATCTATCCTGCTAATTATGCCATATGATTATTTTTCGCCATTTTAACTCCCTTTTTAACTTAAAATTCTGCCTGTTAATTTAAATCTAGTATCATCTGGAGCAACCGCATCCAGCATGAACGGACTAGACATCATAAGATGCCACATACTCAAAGCCTTCAATGGACCTTCAAACTCAACATAAACTTCAAGATGACCTTCACGCCATCGACCTTTCATAATATGACCTTCAGACTCATCATCTGATTCATAAATAGAAATAAATCCTCTCTATAAGAATGGGTCAACAAATTATGTAAATTTTCTTCACATCGTATCACCTCAGTTAAACAATCCTTAGACTGAAGAAAACCTAATTCAACGAGAAGAGACTTATTATCTTGCCATTTCTTATTTTCAGAATCTTGTAATAAAACCCATGACTCAAATAATGAAGATTCAGACCTACTAATTAATCTTTTGGTACGATCTGGCAATATACCATAAACCTCTGCTTCCTTAATCTCACTTCGTAATTTATCCAACCAATTTTGATACCTTAGTAAAGACATTTATACGGTTATTAGACTCCATTGGTAACAGTAAATCGCTACTTACGTATTTTAGAAGGTCTTTTCATGGATGATGTTTCACAACTTAATGGTGTCTGACATGTTAACGATGATGATCAGTCTAATGCACAAAGCATGCAAACATTGTTCGTCCAAACGCAGGCACAGGAAGAGTCTTGAAAAATGATTGTCTTTTTCTGTTTCTGAAATGCTTCTGGCATTTTAGGTTCAAACGTTTGTGGCCAGTAAAGCAATTGTTCTGACGGACCAGATTGTTCATTGGTCAATATGGTGGTCGCGAACTGACGAACGAGATGTGACGAATCCTCCGGAAAAATATTGTCTCCAGCCATTGCATAGGTTATTAGTTCGAAAGTAATGATTTTATCAACCGTATATTGTTCATTACTTTCAGATTAAAAGTTATCAACAAAAGACGAAGCGGTGATAAAAATTGAAGAAAATAATTGGTCCACTGGTCACTGAATGGATTTTCAATACTGCATGACGATCTTGTTTTCCTATGGTAATTTCGGGCCTGTTATGAGAGTTGTCACCCAAGGTCGGTTACCATTTCGAAATTCTAATTTTTTCTGCAAAGTTCTTGTCATCACTTCAATAAATGCTGCAGTATCGCTTCAAAGCACGAGAAAGTCATCATCAAAAGGCACAATTAACAGTGGAGTCCAAAAATACTTCCAAATTCCCTGAGATGGAACATGGCTCGTTACCCGGATGAATGCCACCATGTGGTAGAGTGTGGTTTCTTCTTAGTCATTTGGGGAAAAACTGAGCTTCACTTGCTTGGCGAGAGGCTTATTGTCCAGAACCGAACAGACCCCCTCTCAGGATGTAATACCTAAGAGACGGCTGAACAATACCATGCTCATTAGATCTCAGGTAAACAAGGAATGAAGTAGACAGAGTCCAAAGATAAGATTCCAAAATGTATTTGTCAAAAATCCATGTCAAAATTGGTATTGATACTGCTTGAGTTCTTCAAGACATATTAGTCCTTACAGATTATCTTATCTCATGAGTGTGAGTTCATTTCGGCAGTTCAGATAGTCATTAAATCCGACTTGATATCAGTGAATCCATCACGACAATTCAGTCAGTGATCAGAAGTCCTGGCTGATTCCTACAGTGAATTTTGAGTCTAGGATCAGAGATAGCTTTCTCTGGCTTCTCTCTGTGTATCTCAGTCTACTGTGTGTAATGTTAATCTCTCTCTCTCTCTCTCTAGAGCTGGCTGCAGCCCCTTTTTACCCTAGTACCCTTGTGGGCCCTGAGGAAACGATCCTAGTGATAACTTTTAGAACTTATCAAAACTTCTACCAAATACTGGATTTCTCCACCTAGGGAGCAGTGTAGGAATCATTCCTAAATTTAGAAGCCAAACATCTCTGGATTTTGTTAGAGACTTAACAAAATCAACAGAACATACTGAACTCACTCACAAGTTTAAATGAATTTAGAATAAACAATATTTCAGAAGAATCTTGAAAACAACTGTTTAAAACAATTGATCATAAAATAACCTGGCACATAAACGTCACTACATGACATTAGGTCTCCTGTAGCCCTTGTCCTTATCATTTTGGCTTGACTTGAATGAATGAATGTGACTAAGATCAATCTTAATGAATGAATGAATTTGGCTAAAACGTAATCACAATGAATAAATGAATGTGTCTAAGCTTGATCATAATGAATGAATAAATGAGGCTAAAACTTAATTGCAGTGAATAAATGAATGTATGCTTAATCATAATGAATGGAGGCTAAAACTACAATAAATAATTAGAGCTAGAGCTTAATCATAATAAGCAAATATGGCTAAAACTGAAACACAATGAATGAATGCTTTCAAGCTTAATCGTAGTTAATGAATGAATGCGACCAAAACTTAATCCGAATGAATGAATGTGTCTAAGCTAAGTCATCATGTATGAATGAAAGACTGAATGAATCCGTTGAAGTGAATGGCTGCTTTGTTACAATTAGATGAAATCCTAAAACTGCAATTGCAACTCCATTTATATAAAGCTACAGCATTACACTACAATTCAGAAAACTAAAAATGCCTACTATATACAGTTATCATTTCAGACACGTAAGTTTTATCCTATTTCTTTCGTTTTTGATTGATCTTACAAATTCTGATTTAGAAATGACACTTGCCACTCGATAGTGAGCACAAGTGTTGTATACATTGAGACAATTCTAAAATATTCAAATACTTTGCCTGTTATGTGACATTTTGGGTGCTCGTTAGCTTCTGTAGAGGTTTGCTGTCTGGGGTTTCACTGCAGGAAGAGGTATGTTGGAGGTACGTTCTGTACAGTCATTGCCATCCATTGCAGCACTAAAGTTGGTGACGCTTGCTGCCCCGTGCAAAATGAAAATTTAATTTGATGTCGATACTCTTGTCTTCGAGTGAAGGAGTAGAGGAATGTGTTGATACTGAAAATAAAGATAGAAATGGATTCAAACAGAATGTTCAATTGTTTATCAAGCCAAATGTGCCAAAAAATTTTCTTATCAAGTATCTCTACATGTTTATGTGCTAATGTTTTTCCATACAAGTATCAAGCATCACAAAAGACAGGGAACTTGCCACTTGCGTTGACCATTACAAAAATACATAGTGACTGATGATATCTTGGCTTTGCAGTTGATATTTGAACAGTGAGCCCAAGACTTGTGTTACACACAGGGACACACACTTCTTCCAATACTAAAAAATTCAAATACCTTGCTAGTGATACTTTTGCGGCTAGAGTTTTTGCCATCTGAGGTTTCAAGAACGGTTCGGGTATGCTGGGGTATATACTGAGTGAAGTCATCACCATCCATTGCTGTATTAAGGTAGATGACGTTTGCTGCCCCATGCAAGATGGCAATTGTAATTTTGAATGGCGATACTCTATCTTCAACAAGTAGAAGAGGAGCTTCCAGAGAGGAATGTGTTGATTCTGTGACGATAAAGATAGAAATTTAGGGTGATTCAAACAGAATGCTCACGTTTTTTGTTTATCAAGCTGATGGGTCACGGTTGCTTGAACATTTCCAAATGCGCGAAGCTATGTTATCTTATGTCTCTATAGAAGAAGGTTGGTATACATGTGCCTCCTATATGACACTTTCTATCTACTGGGAAATTAGTAATGCCAAAATACTGATCTCTGGTTTCCAAAATTAATTGGATCAGTATATATGAGAGATTGAAAAGGAAATTTATTGGCTTTCCCGTAGACATAGCGGAGTCGTCTTATTTTTATGGCAAATCATACTTTTCAGTGACACAAATAAATGTGAACCCCTTTAGTTTTATCTTAATTTATTTGTTAAACCTATATTGTAGAAAGCAGTAACTTTGCCATGAAGAATATCAATTAATGCCTTACCTGACATAGCTTGTCCTGTAAAAGATGTAACATTTGATGTGGTTGACTATAGAAGGTGCTTCCTGAGGATAGCATCAATTGATCTTTAAAAGAGAAAATTATACTTGGATTACAAATGACATGTTTATGTGCTCATTTTTTTTTCATACCAAGCATGAAGCATCACAAAAGACATGGAACTTGCCACTTGCACTGACCATTACATCACTTCATTATTTTATGGAAGCATATGAATAATTACAAAAATACATAGTGACTGATGATATCTTGGCTTTGCAGTTGATATTTGAACAGCACAAGACTTGTGTCACAAACAGGGACGCACACTTCTTATAATACTGAAAAATGTAAAAACCTTGTTAGTGATATTTTGTGGCGTTTGCTAGCTCCTGTAGATGTTGAGCTGTCTGAGGTTTCACGAAGGCTTGGCTGCAGGATGAGGTATGTTGGGGTACGCTCTGTACTGTCATCACCATGTTGTTAAACCACACACGAGGAAAAATTTTGATTGGCGATACTCTTCTCTTTATCAAATGGAGCAGCTTCCAGACAGAAATGTGTTGATTCTGTAAAGATAAGGATAGAAATTTAGGATGAAAAACACATGGGCATACATTTTGAATCCTGTATATACAGATGACCATTTATATTACTGTAATAGGACATGCGGCCAACATGCTCAATTAAACAGTCTGTTTATTTCAATTGACATAGATTAAGAAAAGTTAATAAAACAAGGGAAGTTACCTTTCTGCAAGTCATATATATAACCCCTTGAAGTAAATCATCATTGAGATTGTCCAGTGCCTCATGTGTACCCCCTGCTGTTTCATTTTGTTAGATAACCTGGTCTCAGGGTGAATCTGAAATGTAGTTGCACTGGTTATTCAGTTTGAGTTTTGCTGAAGTAATTTTAGTCTTTAGCTCCAATCCAGCGATCGTTCTTAGTGCACTCAATGCTGTTAATACTAAGTTAGTAACTAAATCAGGTATCATTTTTACTTAACAGCATTCTGTGCATTTGAATTATATTGAATGCTAATAAATTTCAAAGTACTGCAAAACTTAGGAATTAAATTAACTTTAAAATAGGTAGGCCTATACTGAAAATCCGTGAAATATGCTCTCCAAAACATTTCTACAACATCCATAGCAAATACTTAGATAGGTCTAATAATGAAAGTAATTAAGACACCTAAATTTAAGAATTATTTGCAATTAGGTAAAATTCTGAACCTACCCATATGCACGAAATCATCCTTAATGTGCAACTGAAATTTCAAATGCTGATTGCAATCCGGTGTGCTCACAACAGGTGCAATCACTCATGCACACAACATTAACCTAATCCTATCACAGAAACTAGATTAGCAGATTAGCAAAACTGTGATCAATGAAAGTTTAACAAAAATAACAGTTGGCAATTTAAAACTGTGAACAATACAAGTCTTATACAAGTAAGCAATGTTTTTAAGGCAAAGTTTTTAGGGGGATGTTTTTAAAGACAATGTTTTTAAGGCAATGTCTTTAAGGCAATGTATTTAAGGCAATGTTTTAAGGCAATGCATAGTGTGCACAGGGCATTAAAAGCTTATATAATTATTAATTTATTATTGATAAGTTCACCACTTTCAAATCTCAATGCATCTTAATTCGTTCTATTTTTAAATAAATTTACAGGTCTTATTATAATTCTTAACTTATGAAAGTAGCCTTCAGGAGAATTTAGGAGAATTCTGTAGATATCTTCTATATACATCTCTGATAGTGTACTATGATTTGAAAGTACTATATCCGACAAAAACATATTTTTTTTAAGAACACACAAATACTGATGATGAATTCAGCTGTAAATTACTCTTCAAAATAAAGTTCAGCCGGTTCAAAGCTAAACTGAGGTAGACCACACAATGGTAATGAAAATTAAAAGAATTTATTTGACAAAAAAATAAAAAAACGTTACAATGATTATTGTTGGATTGACTTGAAGATAAGCGAAAATTATTCATGGGGCACACATTTTTGTTATGGTGACAAACCAGCTTTAAACACTCTGCTAACTGCCACCAAGCTGAGGAATCAACTTATAATTGTTTAATGAAGGCCATATCTTAAGGACACGAACTCCATAATGGTTAATATACTAAATTCTTGTAAATTCTAAGGTCAAATCACCTAAATGACAATAAAACTGGTATTTAATTGCAGTGCAAGAGTACCCAGAAAGCATGTCTATTATCGAGATGTCAGCCCAACTTTGGCCTAACATCCATCTGAATCAGATGTCCGATGTCAGGCTAGTGTAAAATATTATCTAGATATAAGAAAAGAAAAAAGACAAACGTTCATTTTTTTATTTCTTTATAAGTGATGCAGAAATTGTGCTATGGTAGGATTACATTTGAGCTGACTTCATAAGCTGTCTCCAGCTAGGTAGGGTTTTATTGGCTTGATGTAGCTTCGCTGGTTCACAGATAGAACATTCAGTTTAAACGTTCTCTACGAGTACCCCGATATCAATCCAAATCAGTACAACATCGGCGTGATATCGATGATGTAGACACGGTGTTGTACCGATGGCAGTCAATATTTGAGACGATGCTGGCCCAATTTTGGAATGCTAAAAAAGTTCTGTAATTCACCAACCCATTGAAAATATATGATATATATTTGATGATATCAGAATCTCTCACCAGATATGAAACTGTAGGATGCTTGATATGGATCAGCAATGGAACTAAATGCTGCTTCAGTTATCAAAAAAGCTACTATACCTACTACTATTGCAGATTTGCATTAATCCCTTTGAAAGTGAATCACTTTAATGTAACCCTAATCAGGAGTTTATTTGCTACAGCCCTAAATGTAATGTATGATGCAAATATTCAGTTGTATGTGCGCTGTACTTTGGTAACTTTTTCAAAGTGAAACAACTGGCATTAGTAACATTTAAACAATAGCAAATGAGACACAAATGAAAAAGTACCTGCAGTCCAGCACATGCCTTCACGAAGTATTTGCACTCATGCAAAAAAACCATTTAGGTTTTTCAGTGCAGTTTGAAACAATTTGAACAATATAACAATTTGCAGGTCACTTCCAGGCATTGTCACCAAACAAAAAATACAATATAGTCATTACGTCACATTATATGCGTACAACACAAAGTGAAGGAAATGGTCATTAGGATAATTTGGACCTATATAAAGTCCCTTGACCAATGGTCAGTATCCAGTCTCTACTGAGAATCACTGTCACAATGTTCCGCACAGTTCTCGCTCTGGCTCTTCTTGCCGTGGCCCTTGCGGCTTTCATTCCAGGACCATATTTGTATGGACCTTACGGAGGAGATGAGAACAGGTTAGTAAAAAATTTTCATATCTATGTGGCATTGTGGATACTCTTGGTTCCACTTGTGTGTGGTATGTTTAATCATGTGATAGTATTTTTGGTAAATGCGTTATTATAATATCATTGAAGAGTGAGATTAAACTACATCTTGTGTAATCCAAGATAACATGCACATCATCTTGATGTAGCGTTGACTGACATCCACTAACCTTGATTCGACACCGATCTGATCTGGCATGTTATCTGGAGCATTTTAGACACTACGATGAATCAAATACAAAAGTTTCTGTTTCGGTCATTCATTCTGAATTGCAAGCTAAGTATCAATGTTGGAATATGCTGGATGAAGTACATCAAGGATTAATTGTACACTTCACTTTTTACATATAGGTATTTTGTGACCTCAACATGTCGGAAAAATTCACTCATTCATTCATTCACTTTTGGAGAGGAAGCTCACCTGAAGCTTGAGGGTTGGGGCCTAGCTCAGTGGTAGCGCGCAAGGGCTTACAACCATTTGGTCCCGGGTTCGACTCTCAGTTGAACCTAAGTTGGATAACAACATACTTCATCTCATTGCCATGGCCCCTGTCTGTCCTAATTAGCCCAACAGGTGCAGAGATACAGGATGTAAAAACCTAATCCACCAACCCAACACCTGGGGGCTATATTCCTGTCACTGTCAATCAAAATCAAATCAATTTCAAAAACCTTAAGACAGGTTTATTTGTGAATGAAACCGTGAACAGACACATTACTTTCAGTCCTCTAATCATGAAACTCTGTTATCATAACTGCAACAATTCCATTTTCTTTACTCGTAGGGACCGCGTTCCTGATGCTTTGGATGGAAATCGTAATGGCCGTGTAGATGGTTACTACGGTTTCCCATATTACGGTCTTTATGGGTATCGTTACTGGTAATAGGGCCAAAAAAAATGTATAATTTGGGTAAGTATTCCGTGTTGACACGAATATTACTTCTCTATCTGTATAGTAAATTTGTGGATCAACCAAGTAAAAAACTACTAGAATATATACATATACAATTCTCACAAAAAAAAAAAAAAAAAGCTAAGGAAATCTACTTCCCTATATCACAAGAAAAAAAAAATCTAAGGAAATAAAATCCACTACTTCCCTGTTAAAATTTTTTTTTTGTAAGAAGTATAGAAAATCCCAATAATATAGAAATACCACTGGACACAACATATACTTTTGGAAGATATAGCATGATATATGACCCGTTTAACTTGACAAACTGAGTCAACATGCTAGGTAATTTATGAATACACCTACATTCAGTTTTGTCACGAAATACAATTTTTGAAGTGTTTTAATTTAATTTCTAATTTATTGTTTATTTTGCTTCAGCACCGGAGAGAAGAAGGAGACAACGCCAAACAGAAATCTTGACTTTTAAATGATATATTTTTGTCTATTGTGCAAATAAACTTGCAGATTTATCCATGCTTCTCTTGAGTTTGTCTAGTAATAAACTGTCTGTCAGAGAAAACCATGTGAACCTCTCCGCATGACCATCTCGGATCTTTTTAAAAATTTCTTATATAAAAAGATTTATTGTTCAATCGAAGCTTACAGCAATCAAAAGTCTCCTATCTATAATAGCTTTCCTGTAGGGGGCGCTTGAAGAGGGGTCTCTTTTAAGGGCAAATTTGATAAAAGAAATCTGGGTTGGCGAGATTAAAAATGTAATATTTTCAGTCTTTTAAAAATGGTCAACACTTTTTAATTCTGTTAATGAGTAATAATATAGATAAAGAACATTACAAAAAATAGACTCATAAAAAAAAATTCAATTTTTCCTGTAATATTGGCATAGTGCTAAAATTACCTTGTTCGGCCAGTATGTAATTTTTGAAAATTATGCCATATTTAAGGCCTAATATCTCCCATAGTGCATTTCAATTTGGGCCTTTTTCAGCCAGAATATCAAAAGTACACGTGAATTTTACTATTTAGATGGAAAACCGTAATATTTTTAGAGTTAAGGAAACTTACATTTTCAAAATTTCTAATTTCATCCCTCGTGAGTCACGAAAACGAATATAACAGTATCCTCACATGAAATGGGGTTAAAAATGGTTCTATAATATTTTCAATGGCTGTAATAGATGCATAAGGGTCATAGAACAAGGTGTTTTGGGTATATTCCGAAAATTTACCCCCTCCAGTATCCTGTGCTCGAGGTCCAATTGTATCAAAGAACACGTACATTGCCAGTCACCTCATGCAACTAATGCATTTTGGACAATTCCATTAAATCTAACATATTCATTTGGCATGCATGTTGCATTCATGCTGGATATTGCCATATTTAGAAAAAGTACAGTTCGGTTCCAATTTTTTGGCAACTTGCTGAGTAAACTGGATGGTGCTGATGGCTGAAATTCATGACTGACCCTAAGGCCAATAACAAAGGTTACTAGGTGACAAGCACTGTTCTGACAACAAGTTGACCTTGATCTTTGACCTTGAGTTGGGGTCACCAGGGGTCGTGGCCCAACATGCAGCCCTGGACATTAATATTCCAGCACCAGGGGAAATCTCTTTGAAATTGGGATTTCTCTGTTACGGTTGATGGGTGCACCAGTCCAGTTCCACCAAAACAATAAGATGCATGAATGGAACAAGACAGAATTATCGTACTACACGAGATGTCCCAGAATTCCATGGTCTTGTAGGTGACTGAAGATGGATTTGTTCTGTGGTTGGGACATGGTGTTATTTTGGACAACAACTTCCAGTTTGGTTACTGAGGAGAGGGGTCATGAATTTTTATATAAAATAAAAATCAGTTTTAGTGTGATGTACCCCGTAAAAGAAGAATTGTGGGTTTATTTTTTTTTCTGATCACACCCAAAAATGACTGTAAAATATAATATAGGCGTGGAGATATGTCTTAATCACTGCTTATGCATGCATTTCAGCAATTCTCTGTCATTATTTTATGTCAAGTTTGCATTGCGTTTATAATGTTTGGGAAATGAAAGTATTATTATCATACCTTCTTATTGTCATTTAAACATTGAAATAACAAGTAGTCCATTCACAGTGCGAAACTGACGAATATAATAATATAAATTGAAATAACTTAAAGACTACATAAACGTATATGAAATTAGGATCTTTTGTTCTTTTTTACAATACAGTCAAGTAACAGAACAATTCAGCATCTCAAGAGACTAAAAACATAATAGGTTTGGTCGAAAATCGTCAACATCGAATCTAGCAATCAATAAAGTATACACAATTGTAGCCCAATAGCTTGTCAATGAGTATTTTTAGTACTTGTCTATCTCACTAAAACTGCAAATTGATGGCCAATAATGTGGGACAGTTTAAAGTACATGTATAGGCTTTCCAACTAAATGATTGTATACAACCTATGTAATTATGTTTAATAAGTAATATAATGATTACACAGAAAAATAGCAGGACATACAAATCTTGCATTATGCAAAAACTTTTTTTTATTGCATGAAGTATAAAATCAAAAAGCTAAAATTAGTTGATATTAAATGATTGTATACAACCTATGTAATTATGTTTCATAAGTGATATAATAATTACACAGACGAAGAGCCATGCAGGACAAGAGAATCTATCTTGCATTATGCAAAAACATTTTTTTTCATTGCATGAAACAAGAAATAAACTGCAAATTGACTTATTAATCAAAGGTGTTAGGACTCGAACCCAGAATTTGCTGAATCATAGCAAATTGCCCAAAGCACTATACCACGAATTATAACATAATTTTACCATGGGTTATCATGCAATTAGTGTAGGCCTATATTAGATACATTGTCCTTTACTTGACTGTTATAAATATTAGGTTCTATGAGACTTTCAGCTTTTCTAATCTAATTGTTCACAATATCAAAACCAAATGATTCTCTCAAATTCTTCAAATGTACTATTTTTGTTTTACTTTTTAAATCAAACTAAAAAAAAAACATTAAAAAAAAAAAACCTTGCCCTCCCCCCCCCCTCCCCATTCCCATAACTCACAATATGTCATTGGTCCAAAATATTGCCTGGGGGTAATAACTGTACTGTCCAGTGCGCATGCTCAGATGCCCTGGCTCCCTTATATATGGAAAGGACCAAAAAAAATATTCATTCGGAATCCATCTGATGATACACAAGATGAACTCTTTGATAAAGGTATGAATTTTTTCTAATATTTTGATAGTTTAATATTTATCTAGTATTTGGATATTTTTTTTTTTTCTGTTACTGGTCTCATTATTGCTGTCAATTATTTTATTCATATATTTCTCTGAAGTTCTTTTTCAATAGTTATTTATATATGTTCATGCTATATGCCACAGGATATCATAAGGAATATTTTATAACAATCTCGTTAGTTTAGGTATATGTTCATGGTGTTTTTAATCATATGGATGTTTTTAAATTGTATATATGTACAATATTCTATTGATTTTATTAGTTTTGTATTTTAACCAGGACCTCATTGAAAAACCGATTTTCTGGAAAATAAATTCTAAAAATAACATATATAATACTTAATAAAAACAAAATGAAGAGCAGCAATTCTAAAGTTAGTGTTACATTATGCTATCTGGGATGTTCTCAGAATCAATTGAAAATTGAAGAATGATGCTACGTTATTATTACAACTGTATAATAACATGTTATTATAACTACTCACTCACTCGCTTCTTTAATTTACAGTTCCTGGTTTTCTTCGCCATTTTGGGGGCAGTCATTTGCCACCCTTATTATGGCTACTACAGCGACGAAAACCGTGACCGAGTCCCGGATGCTCTGGATGTAAATCGCGATGGAAAATATGATGGTGCCTACTATGGCGGCGGCTACCCGTACAATTACTACCGAGGCTACTATGGCAACCCCCGATACTATGGCAACTATGCAGTTCCACGTGGTTACTATGGATATTAAATCTACGTAAGGTGTCTTTAATTACTTTTGTTAGATGTATTATTGTTATATAATAGGCTTGAAAAAACGGATTCTTAGGAGTTAGCAATAGTCTTTTCACTGAGCAGCCCTGAATTCAGCAAGACATAAGTCTTTCCTCTCCTCTTATTACTCATTTTGATTTTCAGACATTTAGGTCATTACTAACAGATTCCATAAATATAACTTTTTCAGAAAAATAACAAAAATCAACTTAATGATAGAGTGTCAAATATACATTAAAATGCACTAAAAAATACTGCTGCTAGGATGCACTTTGCTTCAGCCAATCAGAGTCAAGGGCGGGAACTTTTTCAGCCAATAGAGTTGCAGTATTCTGTCATAGCCACCTAGTGGAAATACAAGGAACCTTCTGTGAAAACCCACTATTCCGAGATAGTATGTCTCTGTGACATCATCCCAGATAGCACGATTTTGGCAATGTTGATACGATGTTGTACTGAGATAGTATGACTGGGTCGAAATTCATATGGACTGCATCAACGATTAGTATGAAAAATGACCTTCTTGTTTTAACCACAATACTGCTATGCAGAAATATCTTGAATGTGGTCTACATTTTTGTTATTTAAGGATGTAGAGCTTTCAATAATATTTTACTGTAACCAAATACAACTTTCATATTCACTTCTTCATAATTTTCTTTTCAGTTCTGACGTAATTTAGCCCGCCTGATGACTTCATGACGGCGACCACCCCCGCGTCTTCCGACAATTTTTCTTTTTCGAAAATTTCGAATTATTGGCAGCAAATGATTTTGTTATCACTGAATAAAAATCATCTCATTTGAAAAAATATATCAAGTTCGAGTGCTTGTGTATTTCCTCAGCATGTTGTGCTATTTTTACTATTTTATTAGGATAGGTTTTAACATGACAAGTAATCACGGTTGATGGTTAATTGAGTCTGGTGCACAGGGGCTCATTAAAACCCACTGTAAAAGTCAATGTCTTTGTCAATTTATTCCATGAGGTCAATGCTAACCTTATATAAGATAAGATAAGATAAGATAAGATAAGATTTATTTTATTTAAAGTCGTATGTAAGAACAGATAACATAAGCAGAGCTTTTGCTCGACTAGAATAAAACGATATGACAAATGAAATATACAGATGAGGAGTGAAAACTATAGAAAAAAAACAGATTAGATAAAAAAACCAAATAGACAAATAATTCACAAAATGCAATATAAAATGGTTCCACAATTGCAATCTGGTCCATTCCACGCCAATAGGGCTGATTTAAAATCTTTAAAATTTGGAAAAAAATGTATGGCAATGGAAACAAGGTTCCACAATTTAGCACTCTGGTATCCTATGGATGACCTACCGTATCTAATTGTTTAAACTTTGGTAATTCTATTGTCTTATCATTTCTAAAATCATATTTAACAGTTTTAATTTTATATATATTTCTGACTTGCTACTCATTATGGCCGATTGGCTCTAGATGCACCTCATGCAGTGGGTTGAGAAGGACTTGTGCTTGAACAGGTCTTCCACAGGTGTACAATACAGAGCCAGAAGTTGTTCATGAAGGTAACAGCCAAAACTCAATACATTTACATTGATATTTCCTATCTGTTGATTGATCAGTCTGTGACTTTGGTAACTGGACAGTGGATAGGCTGGTACCTCGGTGTTGTGAACAAACATGTTGTGACTCATCTTAATAAACGTATCTAAATATGTACATACATAAGCATCTGCTGGCAAATTTAATCACTAAACTAAGAAAATGTGGGGCAAACAACACCAAACGTTGACACGAGAGTGGTCCATCAGGCCTTGTCCCACCCGGACCCAGGCACGGCAAGAGACCAGTGTTTCTTTCCGATTAGCCCCACGACAGAGGATAAACTGTCTTACATCTGGAGGAAAATGGTAGGGCTTAAAAGCTGTCATGAAAACTGGAATCCAACCGATAGGTCTCTTCCAGTAAATGCACCACGCTCCAACCCAAAACTGAAACTACTAAGAGGGGTAGGTCTGATCCCGGTATCTTTTTCCATGCTAATTTTCATCCTCGATGTCCTCTAGCTGACCCCCCCTAAAATCACCAAAAATTTGACCCCACTTGACCTTTCTCTTTGCACCCAGGCACTTCCCATGCTAACTTTCATCGACCCCCCCCGCCGACCCCCCCAAAATCACCAAAAATTTGACCCCACTTGACCCCCACTTGACCCTACTTGACCCTCTTTGATCCCCTGTCCCCATGCTAACTTTCATCGATCCCCATATCTAATTAGCACACGGGCACTTCCCATGCTAACTTTCATCGACCCCCCCCCCTTGATCCCACTTGACCCCCCTTTGATCCCCTGTCCCTATGCTAACTTTCATTGACCCCCCCCCTCCTTGATCCCAATATTTAATTAGCACACGGGCACTTCTCATGCTAACTTTCATCAACCCCCCACCCCCACCCACCCCCACCCACCCCCCCCTGGATCCCACTTGAACCTACTTGACCCCCTTTGATCCCCTGTCTAATTAGCCCATCACCTGGCACTTCCCATACTAACTTTCATTCTCTATGTCCTCTAGCCCCACCCCCCCCCCCCATTTGCATCCCCCCTGTCTAATAAGCCACTCCCTCTCTAATAAGTCACTCTAATCTACTCAGATATATAAACAGATAGTCTAGAACAAATATAGATAGGCTAGACAATTCTAGACAGATATTCTAGGCTAGACAACTAAACACTACAGTCCTCTGACCTAAAAAGCAAACCCCCCCCCCCCCCCCCAACCAGAGGGCTGCTGCCATTTTCCCCTTGTTACTCACCAGGGGGGAGATCTGCTATTTTTACCCTTGTGACTCACCAGAGGGGAGACCAGTGTTATTTACCCTGGTCAAAGGTCATGACCTCACCAGGTGAGAGCTGTCACCTCGATCCTCTCCTTTGAAGGATGATAGTTTAGCCTAATGCTTACAATTCTACACCTTTGATCATTGTTGACAGTGAAAATTGACATTATTTCACATGAGTCAGTTTCTAAAAATAAATTACCTATATGCATTACTATTATATACTAGGCTCATTATACTTAATTATGGATACATCCTACCCCCTGTCTATCCTTTGATGTTATTTGATGGTAACTGATCAATGTCTCACTACTTCATCTTATGACTCATCTGTTTGGATCTAAAAATACTCTATAACAGCAACATGATCATACATGCTGAACAAAAAATAACTCTGGTCTCTATAAATAAAGAGAGAGAAACATTTTATCATTCAGAAATGGAAAGTCACACAGATAAAATCAGTCTTAAAAAGCTTACTGTTACTTTCAATACTGAGAAAAACATA
This sequence comes from Alitta virens, assembly GCA_932294295.1. Lineage (NCBI taxonomy): Eukaryota > Metazoa > Annelida > Polychaeta > Phyllodocida > Nereididae > Alitta > Alitta virens. The sequence continues at coordinate 15,842,542 of OW028583.1, read as the reverse complement.
ATTCAATAACTCCTGATGATGAAAGTAGAAATGGCATAATTTGGCAACTTGAAGCTATGAGGAGATTGAATGAAGAAGGAACAAATGATCATGACCCCAATGAAGAGACTGGTATGAGTCATTCACTGCAGGTCATCTAAGGTCATTAACTGTAGGTCATCTAAGGTCATCAAGTATGCTGCATGTCCAGACTTGTTTGGCCCTCCCATGCACATAGACCAATCAAATTACACACTAATCTCATTCATACAGCACAATGATCTCAGACAGGATATTGTTATTCATATGAGACCTGAATCCCTCCTCACTAGAAAGACCATTATGGACCACATGGAAAAATGTATGACCACCGGTCAGGGCCCAAGGGCATGGACAATTTTACTTCTTGTCATAAAAATAACAAAAATAAAACATCAACTAAAAAAAAAGGCAAACAACAAAAACATAAATCTATCTTAATTATAAAACACAAGCTTAATTGTGAAATTTTAAAATGAAATTACAAGAGTAAAAAAAATTAATGACTAACGATATGCATCAATTTACATACTCAGACCTCATAATTTCACAACAACTTAACATACCTCGTTAATGGTCGTAAGTTAAAATTACATAACCTGTACATAGCTCATTAATGATCATTATATCTTTCTTTTGTGTCAAGGTGTTCATAATTAACACGTTTACATAACTCATAGGTCATCAAGTATGCTGCATGTCCAGACTTGTTTGGCCCTCCCATGCACATAGACCAATCAAATTACACACTAATCTCATTCATACAGCACAATGATCTCAGACAGGATATTGTTATTCATATGAGACCTGAATCCCTCCTCACTAGAAAGACCATTATGGACCACATGGAAAAATGTATGACCACCGGTCAGGGCCCAAGGGCATGGACAATTTTACTTCTTGTCATAAAAATAACAAAAATAAAACATCAACTAAAAAAAAAGGCAAACAACAAAAACATAAATCTATCTTAATTATAAAACACAAGCTTAATTGTGAAATTTTAAAATGAAATTACAAGAGTAAAAAAAATTAATGACTAACGATATGCATCAATTTACATACTCAGACCTCATAATTTCACAACAACTTAACATACCTCGTTAATGGTCGTAAGTTAAAATTACATAACCTGTACATAGCTCATTAATGATCATTATATTTTTCTTTTGTGTCAAGGTGTTCATAATTAACACGTTTACATAACTCATTAATGTTGTATAATGTCACATGTCCACATTGGTACACAGATAACTCATCATAATTTCACAATCGCAATCGGTATTCACCAATACATAGACATAACCAGACCACCATTGACTCATCACAATTTCACAATGACTATTGATATGCATCAATGCACAGACAATTTCACAAGAGGTTAGTCTCACATCAGTGCACAACAGTGTAGAGAACATGTCAAGACATGTATGACCACCTGTCTGGGGCCCAGGAGCATGGACACTTCTACCTATTGTCATAAAAAGAATAAAAATAAAACATAACTAGAAAAAAATTAATATATGAAATAAAAAGGCAAACAATAAAAACACAAACCTATCTTAATTATAAAACACTAACTTATTACTGAAATGTTAAAATGAAATTACAAGAGTAAAAAAAATTAATGACTAATGATATGTATCAATGCACAGACATATTCAGACCCTCTATGACACTCAGATGACTCATCATAATTTCACAATATTTTTACAAAAGTAAAACATTTAATTTTACAATCTGCAAAACTACAAAAACATTAAAAAAATGTCAACTGATCAATTTTAAAGATTAAAACTTAAATATAAAATAACAATTGTCTTCATTAAAGAAACAGACTAATTGAACTGACCGTAGGGAAGCGTATATTGACTTATTTGTTTCTCAATCTGTAATTAAATCACCTCAAAAACCCTTGTAGTGTAAGCCTAATTTGAAAAAAGCTAAAGTAAAACAGAAAAACAGCTGTGTACTGTTAGGCAGTGTTAGCCACTTAAAAGACTCATCATAATTTCACAAAGGGTTGGTTCCACATCAGTGCACACAGCATGTCCACAATGGCTGACTATATGCATCAATGCACAGATATGGCCAGACATCTATGACCACCTGGTCAGTGTCTTAGCTATATTCAAGATCCTATATGTTGTTGAGATATGGTTCAATGATTCATTTTCAAGAGATCATGTCTTCTATCCTATATGGAGAAGGTATGTTTCACATCAGTGCAAAGAAAGTTCATTGTCATAAAAAGAACAAACAAGAAATACATATAACTAACATAGTAGACTGCACAATGGGAGTTAGGCAGTGGTTTCATATCAATGCACGTGAATGCAGTGAGTAAGTGAGGAAATTAAAACTTAGAACTAAAATATATATATAAAACTACATTCTCAAAAACAAGAAATAATCATAAATGGGAAAAACACATATGCAAAAACATGTATCTAATTTTGAATCTATTTCAGATATGTAAAATCAAAATTAGAAAAATTAAAAAAATTAAATATTAAAATATGCAGAATGTCAAACTTCCCCAAATTTCATAACCATAATGACTCTTAAGATAGTTTTCCCCTTAAATATATGTTGAGGAAAGCATCCCCTATTTGTCCCAATTGCTGCCAGTTTCTCCATACCTGCATGATCAGAGGGCCAGCAATGGGGGCTATAATTCAATACCAACATAATCAAAGTAGTATATGCCAGTATACTATCCCAATATTTACACAACATGCATCCACAAATTGCTATAAGCATTTTCTAAGATGCAATGCAATTGCGAAAATATATTATAAGATAGTTTAGTTTCTTGTATGGAAGGTAGTCACAAAGCAAGCCTGCTCAGGTAGTTCAACCAACTTGAAAGGTGAGAGGTTCATATATTACTCACTAATAATACAAATAATCAGAAATATATTGTTCACATTTTACTGAAAATGTATGAAGTAAAGATAGCATAACTGAAATATACATAGAATAATTTATCCTACTCAAGAACAATAATACAATATAGTGTTAAGTTTGAAAAAAAAAACAAGATCTGCATAACTTCTAAATTATCATTTGGCAGTTAAAGAGTAACTCAGTGACTCTGGGTGGAAAAGGTTACACAAATTGTATTTTCTTCATTATATTGCAACTAACATTAATATCTCCAAGCTATTGTTTCGATCAAACAATGCAACAATGCTTTCCTCTTTGATGCAAGTAGAGACTTCAAATGTGGTATATGCAAGCAAGGCAATCATCACATGACATTTTATTCTGATCTATAATCCTCAGTTGAGACCAAGGCACAGAGATAAAGTCAAATATGTTATTTAATAGTCATGTTCTAGCAGTTGTATGATCACCCAAAGAGATTATGTTTAATGATAGGAATAACCCATATTTCTTGCCTAAACCTTTGCTTAACTAGACTTGGTGGAAGTGATTGTACAGAGTAGCTTGTGTATAACCTGTGCTAATGATATACAATATAAAACATTGCAGCTGGTGATGTATTATTTCTGAGAAATGAATGCATCAACTACTAACCACTAGCAATATTGTTTATAAAAAGTTTCTATTACCCTGAGTTTGTTGTACTTCATTTAGATGGCAAATTTATTTGGCATTTTGCTGTGATTGGCCGACTCTCTAAGCAACTGATATTAATTCAAATGAACAGGTCAAGTCTTGTTTATGACAGATTTAAATTTCATAGAATAACATGCATTATATTCTAAGCATTAAACCTTAATAGTGTGCATAATTGTTTTACAATTGTCTACTGGCATTGTCCAAGAAGCAGAGGGTTAAACACTGATGTCCAGAAAGTGAGACATGTTTCCTTAACTTTATTATTGTATAGACACTGTCAATTGCTTAGTAGACTCAATAAGTATCTTATTTCTCAAATTAAAAAATTGCATAATAAAGGTAAAAAAAATATGCCTGCAAAATACACCAAACTTATTTATTACCGTATCAAAATTCTAAGATGTACATATATTACTCAAATGTTACACAAAACAAAAGCCCAATATCAAAGCTAAATAATTACAAAATTTATAAAACCAAATTACTATGACCCCTCTTTAAGCTGAGCAAGACTAGACCATCTTTATTATTTCTCACTTCCCCTAATTTATTACTCCCCTTAATCTGCACTGGCTACTTTAGCCATCTTGTTCATAAATAATCTCTCTTAGGCAGTTTCTCCATTCTGACAAAAATATATCACAGTGTATGGTGGCATGCATCCCATATTATGTAGATCACACAGAATTCATCACCACCTCCATGATCAAAGGGTCACCTACCTGCATACTGTCCATTATATTTTTTCAGTAGGCATTCAGTAATTAGCAATTGGATGCAATGAAATTGTGCCAATATATAAGTCAGTTACAAATTTAGTTTCACCCAGTCAACCTTAGTTCACCAGTTCTAACTTAAAAGGTGAGAGAATTGACAAATTATCAATATATCAGGTAACATATTTTACCACAACATTTATTGTATAATTTGTAAAATATTGATACATGACTGTAATATTTGTTACAAAAAATGTGCATGGCTTCATGATAAAATGTAAACTTATGTCTCAAATTTAATATAAAAATACAAAGCTAAAAACCTTAATATTACAAACTATGTGGTTGGCCTTCTGGGTTCCTATAGGTGATGACAAATGTCTCTTAAATAGTTTTTCATTATAATCTAACTTAAACCTTTAGCAATATGTAGTGGAATGCACTAAATTCTAGCAGCAATCAAACATTTGTCCCATGGACATGGTCTCTGTTATCATAAGATACACTTACATATTTTGAAATTTAAAGAGTAAACTTACAAAAAAGCATAATTATTTCCATCAATCAGATTCCAATCAAATGTTATAAGAAAATATTCTTTAAATCTAAAAAAGCTTAAGACTTTTAAAGCTTAAATTTTTCTCTCTCCCTAGTTCATTACACCAGTCTGCACCATCAATCACATGTTTTGTGAGCATACATGCCCCAGGGTATTTCACTTTTGTTGTTATGAAGAAAACTACAAAAATGTCTTAAACAAAAAATTATATATAATAAATATTGCAAGATATGTGTTTGCACACCTCCTATGCACCTGCTGGCAGCAGTGAAGGCAGAATTCACTGCTATGATATCAAGGGGTCATAATATTATATCGACATAATTTCCACAATGTATTTATAAAACAGGTACTTAATGCCAAGCATTTGTGAGATGCAATGACATTTTTCGGTGTGTAAAAATAGAAGACTTCAGTTTCATAAAAGTCAATCACAAATTAAATCTGCTAGCTCGAAATAACTACAGTTTATCAGTACTTTTTGTCAGAGGGGAGAGATAAATATAAATATTATTCCTTAACTGTCAACCTTACAATGGTTTAAAGACAGACATTTATGCCAGGAACAAATCAGAAACTAATTATAGTTTTCACTTTAAACTGAAACTTCACACAAGTTAATACATTTTGTTAAGAGATGAACTAACTTTCAATTAAATTAATCTGCCAAAAAAATGTTATACAAATATCTATATATATATAGAATAAAATAAGAATTTTAGGAATGAAAATTACAAGTTGGTACTATTGTAAACACATTTATTACATAACTGGTTTTCCTTACTGTAAAACATTGGCAAGTACTACAAATTATTCACTACATGGATCATTACTAGAATTGTGGATTGTCATCAATATAAATCAGTCTGTTTCCACTAGAAAATTCAATATCATGAGGTATGGACAATAACTTTGAACTTCTTTTTATAAGCCCAGCAAAGCGTCTGCTGGATGATTTCCATTAAATCATTATAATGTAATTAGAGTGTGTATCAGTGACTTTGGGTAAAAATTTTACATTTAAAAATCATGAGAGCCAAATGTAGAGCACCTTCTTCATTTTCTTCCAGGTATATGAAAAGGACCACATCCAAGTTCCTGATAATAATTCTGCATTAGTTTGTTTCATCTTTTATTACAAAAGATACAAAATAGCCAGTTATCTGATAATTTAAAAAAGACATGACTTATGGAACACAGTGCTCCTGAACAAAAATAAATCTGTTGGAATTCTAAATATTTCATGTGCTCAGTTAAAAATGTATATGCATGTGCTTGTGAAAAGGGTGGGGGCACCCACGCCGCAATCTATGAGACCGCCCGGGCGCAAGCACGGGCGCGAGCGCGGGTCAGAGGGCGGATTCTATTTAGAGTGACAGAGGAATCCGCCCTCTGACACGCGCTCGCGCCCGTGCTTGCGCCCGGGCGGTCTCATAGATTGCGGCGTGGGTGCCCCCACCCTTTTCACAAGCACATGCATATACATTTTTAACTGAGCACATGAAATATTTAGAATTCCAACAGATTTATTTTTGTTCAGGAGCACTGTGTTCCATAAGTCATGTCTTTTTTAAATTATCAGATAACTGGCTATTTTGTATCTTTTGTAATAAAAGATGAAACAAACTAATGCAGAATTATTATCAGGAACTTGGATGTGGTCCTTTTCATATACCTGGAAGAAAATGAAGAAGGTGCTCTACATTTGGCTCTCATGATTTTTAAATGTAAAATTTTTACCCAAAGTCACTGATACACACTCTAATTACATTATAATGATTTAATGGAAATCATCCAGCAGACGCTTTGCTGGGCTTATAAAAAGAAGTTCAAAGTTATTGTCCATACCTCATGATATTGAATTTTCTAGTGGAAACAGACTGATTTATATTGATGACAATCCACAATTCTAGTAATGATCCATGTAGTGAATAATTTGTAGTACTTGCCAATGTTTTACAGTAAGGAAAACCAGTTATGTAATAAATGTGTTTACAATAGTACCAACTTGTAATTTTCATTCCTAAAATTCTTATTTTATTCTATATATATATAAATATTTGTATAACATTTTTTTGGCAGATTAATTTAATTGAAAGTTAGTTCATCTCTTAACAAAATGTATTAACTTGTGTGAAGTTTCAGTTTAAAGTGAAAACTATAATTAGTTTCTGATTTGTTCCTGGCATAAATGTCTGTCTTTAAACCATTGTAAGGTTGACAGTTAAGGAATAATATTTATATTTATCTCTCCCCTCTGACAAAAAGTACTGATAAACTGTAGTTATTTCGAGCTAGCAGATTTAATTTGTGATTGACTTTTATGAAACTGAAGTCTTCTATTTTTACACACCGAAAAATGTCATTGCATCTCACAAATGCTTGGCATTAAGTACCTGTTTTATAAATACATTGTGGAAATTATGTCGATATAATATTATGACCCCTTGATATCATAGCAGTGAATTCTGCCTTCACTGCTGCCAGCAGGTGCATAGGAGGTGTGCAAACACATATCTTGCAATATTTATTATATATAATTTTTTGTTTAAGACATTTTTGTAGTTTTCTTCATAACAACAAAAGTGAAATACCCTGGGGCATGTATGCTCACAAAACATGTGATTGATGGTGCAGACTGGTGTAATGAACTAGGGAGAGAGAAAAATTTAAGCTTTAAAAGTCTTAAGCTTTTTTAGATTTAAAGAATATTTTCTTATAACATTTGATTGGAATCTGATTGATGGAAATAATTATGCTTTTTTGTAAGTTTACTCTTTAAATTTCAAAATATGTAAGTGTATCTTATGATAACAGAGACCATGTCCATGGGACAAATGTTTGATTGCTGCTAGAATTTAGTGCATTCCACTACATATTGCTAAAGGTTTAAGTTAGATTATAATGAAAAACTATTTAAGAGACATTTGTCATCACCTATAGGAACCCAGAAGGCCAACCACATAGTTTGTAATATTAAGGTTTTTAGCTTTGTATTTTTATATTAAATTTGAGACATAAGTTTACATTTTATCATGAAGCCATGCACATTTTTTGTAACAAATATTACAGTCATGTATCAATATTTTACAAATTATACAATAAATGTTGTGGTAAAATATGTTACCTGATATATTGATAATTTGTCAATTCTCTCACCTTTTAAGTTAGAACTGGTGAACTAAGGTTGACTGGGTGAAACTAAATTTGTAACTGACTTATATATTGGCACAATTTCATTGCATCCAATTGCTAATTACTGAATGCCTACTGAAAAAATATAATGGACAGTATGCAGGTAGGTGACCCTTTGATCATGGAGGTGGTGATGAATTCTGTGTGATCTACATAATATGGGATGCATGCCACCATACACTGTGATATATTTTTGTCAGAATGGAGAAACTGCCTAAGAGAGATTATTTATGAACAAGATGGCTAAAGTAGCCAGTGCAGATTAAGGGGAGTAATAAATTAGGGGAAGTGAGAAATAATAAAGATGGTCTAGTCTTGCTCAGCTTAAAGAGGGGTCATAGTAATTTGGTTTTATAAATTTTGTAATTATTTAGCTTTGATATTGGGCTTTTGTTTTGTGTAACATTTGAGTAATATATGTACATCTTAGAATTTTGATACGGTAATAAATAAGTTTGGTGTATTTTGCAGGCATATTTTTTTTACCTTTATTATGCAATTTTTTAATTTGAGAAATAAGATACTTATTGAGTCTACTAAGCAATTGACAGTGTCTATACAATAATAAAGTTAAGGAAACATGTCTCACTTTCTGGACATCAGTGTTTAACCCTCTGCTTCTTGGACAATGCCAGTAGACAATTGTAAAACAATTATGCACACTATTAAGGTTTAATGCTTAGAATATAATGCATGTTATTCTATGAAATTTAAATCTGTCATAAACAAGACTTGACCTGTTCATTTGAATTAATATCAGTTGCTTAGAGAGTCGGCCAATCACAGCAAAATGCCAAATAAATTTGCCATCTAAATGAAGTACAACAAACTCAGGGTAATAGAAACTTTTTATAAACAATATTGCTAGTGGTTAGTAGTTGATGCATTCATTTCTCAGAAATAATACATCACCAGCTGCAATGTTTTATATTGTATATCATTAGCACAGGTTATACACAAGCTACTCTGTACAATCACTTCCACCAAGTCTAGTTAAGCAAAGGTTTAGGCAAGAAATATGGGTTATTCCTATCATTAAACATAATCTCTTTGGGTGATCATACAACTGCTAGAACATGACTATTAAATAACATATTTGACTTTATCTCTGTGCCTTGGTCTCAACTGAGGATTATAGATCAGAATAAAATGTCATGTGATGATTGCCTTGCTTGCATATACCACATTTGAAGTCTCTACTTGCATCAAAGAGGAAAGCATTGTTGCATTGTTTGATCGAAACAATAGCTTGGAGATATTAATGTTAGTTGCAATATAATGAAGAAAATACAATTTGTGTAACCTTTTCCACCCAGAGTCACTGAGTTACTCTTTAACTGCCAAATGATAATTTAGAAGTTATGCAGATCTTGTTTTTTTTTCAAACTTAACACTATATTGTATTATTGTTCTTGAGTAGGATAAATTATTCTATGTATATTTCAGTTATGCTATCTTTACTTCATACATTTTCAGTAAAATGTGAACAATATATTTCTGATTATTTGTATTATTAGTGAGTAATATATGAACCTCTCACCTTTCAAGTTGGTTGAACTACCTGAGCAGGCTTGCTTTGTGACTACCTTCCATACAAGAAACTAAACTATCTTATAATATATTTTCACAATTGCATTGCATCTTAGAAAATGCTTATAGCAATTTGTGGATGCATGTTGTGTAAATATTGGGATAGTATACTGGCATATACTACTTTGATTATGTTGGTATTGAATTATAGCCCCCATTGCTGGCCCTCTGATCATGCAGGTATGGAGAAACTGGCAGCAATTGGGACAAATAGGGGATGCTTTCCTCAACATATATTTAAGGGGAAAACTATCTTAAGAGTCATTATGGTTATGAAATTTGGGGAAGTTTGACATTCTGCATATTTTAATATTTAATTTTTTTAATTTTTCTAATTTTGATTTTACATATCTGAAATAGATTCAAAATTAGATACATGTTTTTGCATATGTGTTTTTCCCATTTATGATTATTTCTTGTTTTTGAGAATGTAGTTTTATATATATATTTTAGTTCTAAGTTTTAATTTCCTCACTTACTCACTGCATTCACGTGCATTGATATGAAACCACTGCCTAACTCCCATTGTGCAGTCTACTATGTTAGTTATATGTATTTCTTGTTTGTTCTTTTTATGACAATGAACTTTCTTTGCACTGATGTGAAACATACCTTCTCCATATAGGATAGAAGACATGATCTCTTGAAAATGAATCATTGAACCATATCTCAACAACATATAGGATCTTGAATATAGCTAAGACACTGACCAGGTGGTCATAGATGTCTGGCCATATCTGTGCATTGATGCATATAGTCAGCCATTGTGGACATGCTGTGTGCACTGATGTGGAACCAACCCTTTGTGAAATTATGATGAGTCTTTTAAGTGGCTAACACTGCCTAACAGTACACAGCTGTTTTTCTGTTTTACTTTAGCTTTTTTCAAATTAGGCTTACACTACAAGGGTTTTTGAGGTGATTTAATTACAGATTGAGAAACAAATAAGTCAATATACGCTTCCCTACGGTCAGTTCAATTAGTCTGTTTCTTTAATGAAGACAATTGTTATTTTATATTTAAGTTTTAATCTTTAAAATTGATCAGTTGACATTTTTTTAATGTTTTTGTAGTTTTGCAGATTGTAAAATTAAATGTTTTACTTTTGTAAAAATATTGTGAAATTATGATGAGTCATCTGAGTGTCATAGAGGGTCTGAATATGTCTGTGCATTGATACATATCATTAGTCATTAATTTTTTTTCTAGTTATGTTTTATTTTTATTCTTTTTATGACAATAGGTAGAAGTGTCCATGCTCCTGGGCCCCAGACAGGTGGTCATACATGTCTTGACATGTTCTCTACACTGTTGTGCACTGATGTGAGACTAACCTCTTGTGAAATTGTCTGTGCATTGATGCATATCAATAGTCATTGTGAAATTGTGATGAGTCAATGGTGGTCTGGTTATGTCTATGTATTGGTGAATACCGATTGCGATTGTGAAATTATGATGAGTTATCTGTGTACCAATGTGGACATGTGACATTATACAACATTAATGAGTTATGTAAACGTGTTAATTATGAACACCTTGACACAAAAGAAAAATATAATGATCATTAATGAGCTATGTACAGGTTATGTAATTTTAACTTACGACCATTAACGAGGTATGTTAAGTTGTTGTGAAATTATGAGGTCTGAGTATGTAAATTGATGCATATCGTTAGTCATTAATTTTTTTTACTCTTGTAATTTCATTTTAAAATTTCACAATTAAGCTTGTGTTTTATAATTAAGATAGATTTATGTTTTTGTTGTTTGCCTTTTTTTTTAGTTGATGTTTTATTTTTGTTATTTTTATGACAAGAAGTAAAATTGTCCATGCCCTTGGGCCCTGACCGGTGGTCATACATTTTTCCATGTGGTCCATAATGGTCTTTCTAGTGAGGAGGGATTCAGGTCTCATATGAATAACAATATCCTGTCTGAGATCATTGTGCTGTATGAATGAGATTAGTGTGTAATTTGATTGGTCTATGTGCATGGGAGGGCCAAACAAGTCTGGACATGCAGCATACTTGATGACCTATGAGTTATGTAAACGTGTTAATTATGAACACCTTGACACAAAAGAAAGAAATAATGATCATTTATGAGCTATGTACAGGTTATGTAATTTTAACTTACGACCATTAACGAGGTATGTTAAGTTGTTGTGAAATTATGAGGTCTGAGTATGTAAATTGATGCATATCGTTAGTCATTAATTTTTTTTACTCTTGTAATTTCATTTTAAAATTTCACAATTAAGCTTGTGTTTTATAATTAAGATAGATTTATGTTTTTGTTGTTTGCCTTTTTTTTTAGTTGATGTTTTATTTTTGTTATTTTTATGACAAGAAGTAAAATTGTCCATGCCCTTGGGCCCTGACCGGTGGTCATACATTTTTCCATGTGGTCCATAATGGTCTTTCTAGTGAGGAGGGATTCAGGTCTCATATGAATAACAATATCCTGTCTGAGATCATTGTGCTGTATGAATGAGATTAGTGTGTAATTTGATTGGTCTATGTGCATGGGAGGGCCAAACAAGTCTGGACATGCAGCATACTTGATGACCTTAGATGACCTACAGTTAATGACCTTAGATGACCTGCAGTGAATGACTCATACCAGTCTCTTCATTGGGGTCATGATCATTTGTTCCTTCTTCATTCAATCTCCTCATAGCTTCAAGTTGCCAAATTATGCCATTTCTACTTTCATCATCAGGAGTTATTGAATTATGTTTTTCTCAGTATTGAAAGTAACAGTAAGCTTTTTAAGACTGATTTTATCTGTGTGACTTTCCATTTCTGAATGATAAAATGTTTCTCTCTCTTTATTTATAGAGACCAGAGTTATTTTTTGTTCAGCATGTATGATCATGTTGCTGTTATAGAGTATTTTTAGATCCAAACAGATGAGTCATAAGATGAAGTAGTGAGACATTGATCAGTTACCATCAAATAACATCAAAGGATAGACAGGGGGTAGGATGTATCCATAATTAAGTATAATGAGCCTAGTATATAATAGTAATGCATATAGGTAATTTATTTTTAGAAACTGACTCATGTGAAATAATGTCAATTTTCACTGTCAACAATGATCAAAGGTGTAGAATTGTAAGCATTAGGCTAAACTATCATCCTTCAAAGGAGAGGATCGAGGTGACAGCTCTCACCTGGTGAGGTCATGACCTTTGACCAGGGTAAATAACACTGGTCTCCCCTCTGGTGAGTCACAAGGGTAAAAATAGCAGATCTCCCCCCTGGTGAGTAACAAGGGGAAAATGGCAGCAGCCCTCTGGTTGGGGGGGGGGGGGGGGGTTTGCTTTTTAGGTCAGAGGACTGTAGTGTTTAGTTGTCTAGCCTAGAATATCTGTCTAGAATTGTCTAGCCTATCTATATTTGTTCTAGACTATCTGTTTATATATCTGAGTAGATTAGAGTGACTTATTAGAGAGGGAGTGGCTTATTAGACAGGGGGGATGCAAATGGGGGGGGGGGGGTGGGGCTAGAGGACATAGAGAATGAAAGTTAGTATGGGAAGTGCCAGGTGATGGGCTAATTAGACAGGGGATCAAAGGGGGTCAAGTAGGTTCAAGTGGGATCCAGGGGGGGGGGGGGTGGGTGGGGGTGGGTGGGGGTGGGGGGTTGATGAAAGTTAGCATGAGAAGTGCCCGTGTGCTAATTAAATATTGGGATCAAGGAGGGGGGGGGGGGGTCAATGAAAGTTAGCATGGGGACAGGGGATCAAAGGGGGGTCAAGTGGGATCAAGGGGGGGGGGGTCGATGAAAGTTAGCATGGGAAGTGCCCGTGTGCTAATTAGATATGGGGATCGATGAAAGTTAGCATGGGGACAGGGGATCAAAGAGGGTCAAGTAGGGTCAAGTGGGGGTCAAGTGGGGTCAAATTTTTGGTGATTTTGGGGGGGTCGGCGGGGGGGGGGTCGATGAAAGTTAGCATGGGAAGTGCCTGGGTGCAAAGAGAAAGGTCAAGTGGGGTCAAATTTTTGGTGATTTTAGGGGGGGTCAGCTAGAGGACATCGAGGATGAAAATTAGCATGGAAAAAGATACCGGGATCAGACCTACCCCTCTTAGTAGTACTGAAGTTGAAAACTCAGGGCAATGATTTGGGCGATGACAGATTATCCACTGGGGGATATCAATAGGAATCTGTCGCGGGTATCCGGGCAATTTTTCTGCAAAGATATGCACTAGTTGGGAACAGAACAATGCTAAAGATGCTTAATACCACAGACCTCATGCAGGATCATGCAAGATTGCTAGAGAGAGAAGATAAAGAAAACAACCTACAACGTCAGAAGGCAAACTATTCTTCACCTGCTAAGGGGTTACAAGACCTTGTCACCTGTCTGGCCTGGCAACTCTCGGAAGTTATCACTGTACATAGAGAGGTCCTGCTAAATGCCACATCACCACAGCTGTCGGAGAAGGCAAAACGGCTGCTAAAATTCCGACCACTAGGAGGTCTCTATCTATTCAATGGAAATGCCCAAACCATCATAGACAGGGACAGTAAGGAAGCCACTTACAAAGTTGTCAGAACAGCAGCCTCTAGTTTTGGATTTCAGCCTACATCCTCTACTACCACAAGTAGGGGAAAAGGGGGAAAGAAGGATAACAAGGGCTCTTTTCGCTTCCCACACACTAGCTGCTTTTCCCAGAATACATACAGGGATACTTACTCTTGGAGTAACAGAAGTCCACAAAGACAAAGGAAGGATGGTGATGGGAAAGAAGGACGCGGTCGCTACTACCAAAACCACAGAGAAAATGAAAACCACCAACAGCGCCCCCCAAGCGTAGTTCCCATTAGTTCTCCAATCTCTTGTTTAACCAGTTATTCTTTCACTGGGGACATGGATAGCACCTGTTATTGTTCAAGTCTTCAAGGATGATTTACCCTAGGGATCGCATTGGACATCTTAATTGGGAAACATTTTTAGCTGGTTACGGGATATTCTCGTTAGAATTGTATTACTGCCCAGCCAAGCCACAAACTTTGAATTGACAATTTATTTAGGACTTCATCTCAGTTCAAATTTAAGTAACTTTGAATACTACAATTGGTTGTCAAAGTTGCTTATTATTACCCTAACTGAGTTTTGTATCTTTTCAGAGCTATCCGCTGCAGCATACAGGGGGCCGTTAAGCTCCACCAATGCCATCTGCACCTGAACATTCCTAGCGGTGAGAAGGGGGAGGGGAGCCAAACAACACTTGAGATGACCCATGGCCGGGCTACAGGTAGACACCTAGGTAACCACTGTCTCTGACAATGGCTCTGTTAGTACTGTCACCTCTACTGTCCATAACCCTTGGTAAGTACACACTTTGCAACACCCAGGCAGACCCGGGCTCTCCTGAGGCATTGCATACTTACCAGTGTGCAGACAGAAAACTCTATGAGGCAAAGGGCGCTCAAACTGAATAGTCTACCTCTTAAAACCTTACTACGTCCTTTGGCTGTGGGACTGTGTCAGTCACATGACACTCTGGAGTTTACAAGTCTATTAATTCTGCAGTTGATACAAATTATTTTTAGCACCAAAGAGAACACTGCAATGTGTAGGTTGAACTGTTTTACCAACTGTGGAGAAATAATGTGTGTGTAATGATCTTGTTAGTATAACCAGCACTAAGAGAAAATCGGGTACTACTATGTTATGGTCCTGAGCATTTGTTATGATCAGGGACAATAGATACCTGCATCATTGCGCTAGCACATTTTTTAGCCATATTCTATTTTGATAAATCAGCTGCAGCAATTTTAATATTCAATTAAGATAATTTAACCATGTTTATTTTGCTAAAAGCAAGCTAGTCCAAACATTCTTGAAGTTTAAGAATTCATATGTCCAAATCAACCTGCTACCAGTTTGTCAGCTATATATCCTGTCATAAACTTTTCACAAATTTTAAATACTAATTGTGGAGTTAAAATATTAGATAAATTATCCTCAGAATCATCAATCTCCTCTAATTCGGGTCTCCAGCCTCTCAGATGAACCAATGGCAGTGCCACTGGTTGGGGTGCACATGGGTGGAGTGGCGACTGTCATTGTTCCTTTCACTGCCGCACTTCGCAGAATGATTGTACTGCGATGGCGTTTGATTTTGATTGAAAGTCTTTCTGCTCTTAGCATCAGCTCATCAGCAGTCGGTGTGAGCAGGAGTCATAGTCTATACTTCCTTCCATGCACCCCTATTTGTCATGGCCCGTCATGGTCAGGACTTCCGGTCATTGGTGCACCGCGAGTGAAAGTCGCCGAGTCTGAAATTGACGACTCAAGACTTAACTTATATCTCAATCAAGACTATATTGTGATTATTGATACTGCTTAATTAATCAAGATTTACCACTGACATGAGTTTTGATAAAGATAGTGTACTTTCCTACCGTCACTTACAATCAGGAGTATTCAATGAAATTTGAAAAATATTGCTCAGAAAGGGGTTATAACTTTTTACATATATATATATAGATTTTATTGACATGTAAAATATCATAAATGATACATATGTCATTCAGTTAAAAGATAACATGAAAGAGACATTAATGTAAGTACAGAAAGCAATAAAATGTCAATAATCAAGGTTCCAGCCACCAAGTTAACTTATAATACGTGTTTAAAATCCACATACACAATAGAAAAAAATACAAGCCGCTAATAAAAACATTTCACTCTCAAAGTCCAAAACATGACAAGCACATCATAACTAATAAACTAATAAACTAAATTAATAACTGTGTGGATACAGGAGATGGTTTTCTCTACACATCAGCTTGAAGGAGAAACTTTCCTAAACTAATTAATAACTCAGGTTCCTTGTTTGTCATTATTGCTGTAAACTTAGTTATATCATCTAGAGACAAGAAGTTGTTAATAAATTTAGTTGCATTCAAAAAAAGGTTAACACGGTGTTGCTCATTACCAGGACAGACAATCAAACAGTGAATTTCGTCTTCTACAAAGTTTAACGTACACTTTTCACATATTCTATTTGGAGCAGGAATTATTGGTTTATGGTGTCGACCTGTTTCAATCTTCAGGCTATGTGAACTTGTCCTAAATCTAGCTATTTTAGTTAACACTTTGCGAATTTGTTGCAATTCAAGATAAGGTTCTATTCTACAATCAGTTTTAAATAGTTTATATGTCCTAAGTTTTGGTTGTTGTGAACTGTCATTTATTGCATTTATAAGTCGCTCATGTTCGGCTTCATAGAGTCTTAGTTTCACTGTGTTAGAGATATTATCAATGTCAAAGTTTCTGAGGTTACTAATATCATATTCAATGGTGCAGTTATTTAATACATGACACACTTTACTGAACCAGTTATTTCCATTTACTGCATTCACATAAATTTCCTTCTGAACATTTAAACATTTCTTAAGTAAACTGTCATCAGGTGCTCTTTCCAATCTTATCCAGTAATTCACCATTCTAATTTTCTGTCTGACATGCAATGGGAATCTACCTGTTTCACCATAGACTGCTAAAGATGGTGTTTGTTTTCTTACTCCTAATATGTTTTTAAGATATGCAAGTTGCAAATTTTCTAATTCAGGCATAGATTTTTCACTTGTCCATATTTCACTATTGTACTCCAGGATAGGTAAAATATAGGTATCAAACATTCGAAGAGATAGTATGGGATCGATTTTTCCTAATGCTTGTTTACAGATACTACCAAATTATTATTTTTTAAACCTATGTAAATAATTTAATCCCATTTTACATGCCCCATTTCCTATACATATGTATGAGTATAAATGTTATCTACCCATAAATTTACATCTAAGGGCGGAGAGCTTGTTTATCTTACAGAAAGTGTCATCTTGTTAGCTTGATACAAAACGGCACTGGTGCTCTCCTGAAAGGAACATATTGGATATATTTATATATTCCCAGTTATGTACATATACCCAATTTCCTATGCATATTTATATATGCTATAGAATCTCCCAATACAGTTACCTTTTTTCAAATATTTATATATTCCCATTTAACATACCCAATTTCCAATACAAACTGATGAGATTAATTTAATCCCATTTTACATACCCAATTTCCAATACATATTTGTGAGTATAATGTTAAAAAATCTCCCAAATAAATTTACCTCTAAAGGCATGTCCGATGTGCTGCTATTTGATAGGGGCAGAGATGTTGAGCTTACAGAAAGTGTCATCTTGTTAGCTTGGTCGAAAACTTCACTGGTGCTCTCCTGGAAGGAATATATTATCTTCTAATTTACATATACCAAATTCCTATACATATTTATAAATGCTATCAAATTTCCCCATACAGCTACCTATTCTCAAATATTCATATATTCCCATTTAACAAGCCCGATTTCCAACAAATTTATTAGGCAAATTTAATCCCATTTTACATGCCCAATTTCCTGTACATATTTATGATTATAATGTTATAAATTTACCTCTAAAGGCATGTCCGATGTGCCGCTACTTGACAAGGGCAGAGATGTTGATAATATATTATATTCCTATTTACATATACCAAATTCCTATACATAATTATAAATGCTATCAACCCATACAGTTACCTATTCTCAAGTATTCATATATTCCCATTTACATGCCCAATTTCCAATACATATTTATGAGTATAAATGTTAATCCCCATAAATTTACCTCTTGAGGCATTTTCGATGTGGTAATACTTGACAAGGGCACTGATAACAAGCTGGTTTCACTGACAGAATGTGATGTGTTGCTACTTGACATGGGTACAGATGCTGGGCATGTTGCCAGGTCACTGAATGAAACTTCAGTGGAGCTCTCCTAACAGGAATATACAGTCGACCCTCGTTCATACAAACACCTAGGTTCCAACGCCATTCATTCGGATTAATGCGGGATTCGGAATAACGAATTTCGACGGCGCCCCTAGCGGCTGTTTTCGGAACTAACGACCTGGACGACCCCTAGTGTTCTTGTAAATAATGGCCAACATGCACGTTGTCAGAAATCCTGTCACCCCATAGATAGACAGATAGATAGTTAGACAGACAGACAGCTAGACAGCTAGACAGATAGATAGCCAGATAGATAGATAGATAGACATAGATAGACAGATAGATGATATGTTTTCATACTTATAGCAGTGCATAGTTTTTAACATCACTGCTCAACAGGCACTTCATTGTTGACTTTCTAAAGTTTTTTATACGTTAAAGTTGTACTCAGATTGAATGAATCAAATATAAATGGGGGATCTAAGGTTGGGTGAGGCTAATTTGGTTTATTTTTTAGATTTTGTGAATAATATCTAGTTTATGTGATGACTCTCATGACGTCACTGAGTTTGTGTGTGCTGTCCTGTGTTTGGCCAGGTGGTTCTCTTTATAAGGGTATTCCTATGAGGTTCACACAGTATTGCGGGATATTATAACTAAATACAAACGTATGTGCCCCATGATCCCTTATACTTCTTTTCACGTCAATCCAACAATTATCGTTGTAACCTATTTTTTTTTAGGTCAAATAAATTCTTGTGTCTACCTCAATTAAGCTTTTATAAAGCTGAACTTTTGTTTGAGAAATGTACCGCTGAATGTGTCACCAGTATTTGTGCGTTCTTAAAAAACATGTTTCTATCGGTTGTAGTACTTTTAAATAAAAATCAAATAAAATTTATTACCATTCTATCCGCATATATATACATTAACGCTTATCATTTATATTATTTTCATATTGCATTTAACCACCAAACGCTTTTCAGCAGGAAACTGTGATGCCACAAAACATAACAATGTTTGAATTGGATTTGGGAGCACTTCGTTGCATTGGGCTGTAAACTATAGCCAAAAAAAAAAAAAACTGGCTTCGATAAACGGGTAATGTTTGTGCCTAATTTACATCATTCACCAGTTCTTGCAGATTCTTGCTTAAAATGACTAAAAAATGGTGTATGAAGTTTCATATGCCTGCACTCATTCATAGTATTTTGAGCTTGTCCTATGAATAACCAGACCAATATCATGGATTATGTAGGTACAACTGACAGACACACTCTTGAAATATAGAAAATTGTTCTATAAAGCATATGTTTTCATTTTTCCAGGTAAGTGATCTTACACAGACTCATGATACTTATTGTACGCACTTTTTATTAATGCTGTTACATTTATGTATCTTTGTGATGCATTCATTGTTGTGTAAGGGACATCTAAAAATGTCTAACTTTGTGAAAAGAATGGATATTCCCCTGACTTAAATGCTCACATTTGGGTTTACCTGTCTGTTGCAGACATATACCAAGGTATAGACATTTTAGATTGTTTATAATATCATTTATTGCAGTATAAAAGTAATCTAAGATATTGCAATAGGATTTTACAGGTGCATGTTCATCAGCCTTTAACGGTTAGCATATTTCACTGGTAGTGTAAGCTCCCACCTACATTACTGTAATAATTAAAATGATCCTTAAAATTGTTCTTCTTCATCTTTGGCACTATTAAGGGGTGGGAGCCTAGCTCAGTTGTAGCGCTCTAGCCTTCCAACCACTGGTTCAATTCCCGGTCGAGCCTAAGTTGGATGGCTGTTTCATCCATCATCTCATTGCCATGGTCCCTGCCTGTATTAATTAGCCCAACAGGTGCAGAAATAAGGGACATAAAACCCAAATCAATTCACCAACATCTTTGGCACCAGTAAGGTTTAACAAATTAACAACCATTGATTAAATATGAAATCTGTTTACTGTGATACTCACCTAAAGATTTGTCAGTGTGACATCCAACGCCCACACACAGCATTGGCTTGAGTGTGATGTCACCCTTTACTACATGTATCAACCACCCTAAAGGCCAAAAGCTTCTCGATCGCCAATTATTTCGGCCATCGTGCTCTCAGAGTCAAGTGGAAATTTTGATAATGATTTTTTTATAATTATTTCAAGGATAATAATTGATTTATTATTATCAAATCATTATTACTTATTTTGCTTTTTCATTAAACCTTCAGGGTAGTTTTTTACTTTATTTACTGTGAATTTATTTCTTCATTTGTCATGACAGATTATTCTGGATGAAGTGATCCGACAGAAATCTTCAAAATGGAGCAGTTCCTTGATAAGGCACAAGTTTCCACCTTGCGGGTACTGAGTCTGATCGATGAGGCCTTCGGTCTGGCACACAAATTCTCAACTTTAGTTGTTCAGTGTTTGAGATTAGCCCTTGACATCATTCGATTTGAGGTGAAGATCTTCATATTTGTTGTTTGGACATTCATCCGTCGTCACAACCTTCAATTACAGGCGATCTATCCATTTCTAAAAAAGGTATCGAAAGTTGATGACATCAAAAAATGCCTGACGATCTTGATCTGGACGTCCTTGCAATTTGGGAACTACATCGTCGACACGTATCTACTGAACTACCTGTTCAGTTTCGTTCCGGATACTTTAATTCAAGAATACACTAAAGATTACTTTTTCATTTACCAATGCATCCAATTTTCCTTATATATACTAGTTAATTCACATAGCTTTTGGCAGTTTCTGTCTACAGGGCACAAAGTGCTCAAATGGAATACAATGAATTTTGTGGTATGCTTCGAATTTCTTTTAATGGTATTGTGTTTTGTGTGGTATACCAATATAAAAAAAAATGATGTGCATAGTCGTATGAAGCTTAGTCATATGAGTAGCTGGCAGAGACAGACGTAATGATGAGATAATGATTGGAATCCACACTGTCTTATACATTTACCTCATGAGTGGGGACTTTTACTTGACCCAGTATAGACACATAGTGCGATGCATCTCCAACTCTAAAAAGCCTTAAAATGCAAATTACTTCCAATTGTGGAATTCCACAGGATTTTGTTTTGTGATTTTGAGTAATTGTTTCATTTCATAATAAAATTTTGGAAAACAAAGAGTGTCGATCTATTGTGGTGGGAAATTTATCAACCAAGGAAAAATTATCGGTAATTTTTTTTTGGTCCTACCTAGACCATAATATTTATTAAATCAGGGGCTAGTCATCTAACTATTTTTCATAATTTCCTAATTGGTGGTTTACATCTGTCATGCAATTGGTCATACTATGCTTCAGAAAAATTGCTTTGAGACAATGAAATCCAATAAGAATATACAATAAATCGATGAAGAATGAACAAGACGTTTTATCAAACAAGCACCAATTTTATTCACATGAAAATCAGAAGATGAATAGCTCTCCAAGGAGAAGGGATGGATGATGATTTTCTTCCAGCAGCTTCATATTTTTCTTCAATTCAGCTGAAAATAAAATAAGATAAACAATAACACTCAAAACGATAAATGGAAGATTCGAAATCGGGCCAGTTTCGTTTCAATATTGCATGGCTGCCATCGGTGCAACATCGTTTCAACATGGCCGACATCAGCCGATTTAATGTTGTCCGATTAGGAATGCTATCGTATTAGGACGACATCGTATCAACATGGCCGACGTGTCGATTTGATGTTCCAAATCAGGACAACATCGTATCAACATGGCCGACATCGTGTCGATTTGATGTTCCAAATCAGGACAACATCGTATCAACATGGCCGACATTGTGTCGATTTGATGTTCCAAATCAGGACAACATCGTATCAACATGGCCGACATCGTGTCGATTTGATGTTCCGAATCAGGACAACATCGTATCAACATGGTCGATGTTCAAGAAATAAGCAATGTTTCATGGTTTACTTACCAAAAAAAATTAGAAGAAGTAGCGTCCATTGGGGTAACCATAGAGACCATAATAGGGGTAACCACCGTAGAAAGCGCCATCTACACGACCGTCACGGTTTGCGTCCACAATGTCCGGAACGCGGTCCCTGAAATTATATAGATATATATTTTTATAGACAACTTTTACCATAAAGATAAATTATTTTTCATCCTAACCTCAGATATTTGCAAAGCTATTTCATTGCAAATACTGATGTATATAATTTGAAATAATTACTGGTCAGTCATATTACAAAATAGAGTACAGAAGACAGCATAAAAATGAAATGTAAAAAAGAAAGTGGTGGCCTAGTGGTTAGACTAACAGTCAGCTGAGCTGGTCCACTCTAGGTCATGGCTTTGATTCCTGATCTGGGTACTATTTACACTATGCAGCTAAAGCTGAGGCTGTTATTTTCGCACTTGGAAAGAGTGGAAACGTATAAAAGTACTAATAAATTTAAAGACTATAAAAGATCTCATTCTTAGAGTAGAATATTTCACTTTTCATGTTATTACATCAATTGACCTTGCTGTTCAAACCTATAGCAATGAAGCAAACAATAACACAAAAATCTTGCAACTCATTAAAGAATGTCTGCTTTGTCATAAAAACTTTTAAATCTAATGTAATCTCTTGAAAAGTGCACAATCCTAACAATTTGTGTTTTTCATCTAGCAGCATTCTAATACCATGGTAACACGAGGAACTTAGATGCTGTGGACAGACATGAACGACTGAATAATGTTACTGGAACTACACGTATTTCAAAATTTTCTTCACCCAGTTGAAAATTCAACTTCTCCTGTTTATATCTATCAGCTGGGTGGTCTAGTGGTGAGACGCTAACCTGCTCCTCTGAAGGACCCAGGTTCAATCCCAGGCCTGGGCACACTTCATGGGCAAAATCTTAGCTGGATGTCGTTCGGATGAGACAATAAATTGGTGGTCCCTTGTACTCAGTGTCTATGCTGAGGCAAGTAAAAGACCCCACCCATGGGGTAAATGTGTGACATGCGTGGACTCCTCCTCTCTCTCACCTCATCAATCAACCTTCGATAGTGGCAAGAACTTGCCTTAGAGGGCTGCACTTTCCATAATTATCTACCTATCTATCTATCTATCTATCTATCTATGTGAATATCATAAATGATTATTAACTTACATTCTTTGAGTTGGGTAATGTAAAATTAGGCGGGGGACATACCATTTCTGCTAACTCTTACAGTTTCTTTAAGCAGTCAATGATGATAATATTATGTAGGCAGTCTTTTTGATGATATTTATCGTTAGTATGAGAAAGAAATGGAACGTGTTCTAACCTCCATGGGTCATCATAACTTAGATCGTAGTGAAAAAACAAATATGATAAAAGTAATGGAACTCACCTGTTCTCATCTCCTCCGTAAAGTCCATACAAATATGGTCCTGGAACGAAAGCCGCAAGGGCCACGGCAAGGAGAGCCAGAGCGAGAACTGTGCGGAACATCGTGATAGTGATTCTCAGTAGAGACTGGATGCTGACCACTGGTCAGAGGACCTTTTATAAGCCCTGGGTGACGTGGGTGTCCAGCAGATGGCTTGCCCTCCTCCCCTTGGCAGAGGTCCAGAGCACGACAGTGCTGCCCCCTGCACACAAGGTCATTTGTCATTCAGACACATTGCTAATTGTTTTCAGCAGGTCAGAGGGCATGCAGTGTTACTTTCAATGAATGGGTTTGAATTGAAATGCCAGATTGCATGTAATGTGTTTGTACTTATTACGTGTGTTGTTAAAAAGCTGATGTAGCAAATATTGTAAATATTGAATTACTAACGTCAATTAAATAATTCAAAATCATCTCTTTCTATCCCTAGCAGATTCAATGAAATTATATATTAATTTATTTTCCCATTTTATATCTTTCTTTATTTCCACTTACTTGAAATCTTATTCTTGTTCAAGGTTTTCTAGCTTTCCAAACATTTATTTCTAAATTTCATATTAGTTTTACCTGTGATGTCCATAAGCTTTGATAAATAATATTTATTTATTTTACCTTTTTTTTTTTTCACTGGAGTACAATGTAATTTTCAAATCACGTATGTTCAATTTACTTTGTTCTACTTTTAGTTCTTGCAAAAATCATATTTGTGGTAACCAATTTAAAATGTCTAAACAATCACATGGTAAGACATAACAATAATTGATTTTATTTAATGTATGGTTATATTCAACTAATTATGTCGGCATGCCTTTTAATGTATTATTATCGAGGTCTTAATTTTTTTTTTAATTGCCCATCCACCCAGCCAGTGTCAATCACCTTTGTTTTTAGTGATACAGGGCATCAGGTGGACATAGTTTCCATGGCAACAGATGGTATGGAGGTTGTCATGGCGACCAGTCACGCTAACTACCCATAATGCATCTGACTACCGTTGTTCTGTTTGACATGCAATACTGAACTTAAAAAAGTACGACCATTTACAGTCTTTACAGAATTCAGGTTGACCTGTTACGAAAGTAGTAGTTTTATTTTGTGGTTTATCATGTTTATTGTGAATTGTGAATATGTATTAATATCAAATTTATCGGACGTCTATGTTGGTATATCAGTTTGAAAATTTGGAAAGCTCCCCTCTCCTAGCCAAAAAAACTAATAAAAGACAAAAAAGAAAGGAAAATAAATGAAAGTTTACATGAGAAATAGTTAAGAAATGACGTACATTAAAATCACCAGTTATGGAGAGGTACATTGATTTATTTTTTATATAATTATTTAACTATTTTATCTATTTCATTCATATAATCATTCATTGACTAACTAATTAATGAATTTATCTATCCATTCATTGACTAACTAATTAATGAATTTATCAATCCATTCATTGACTAACTAATTAATGAATTGATCTATCCATTCATTGACTAACCAAATAATGAATTTATCTATCCATTCATTGACTAACTAATTAATGAATTGATCTATCCATTCATTGAATAACCAAATAATGAATTTATCTATCCATTCATTGACTAACTAATTAATGAATTGATCTATCCATTCATTGACTAACCAAATAATGAATTTATCTATCCATTCATTGACTAACTAATTAATGAATTTATATATTTCAAAATCATTTCTCTGTTACACTATTAAGTCAAACAATTTTCATGTGACCCAGTTTTATTAAATAACAATGACAAAAAACAGTATTTATTTTTCTTAATTGAGAAAAGTAAAATTAAGTAATTCACAGCATTATATTGGTTACCTTTACTTATAGATCTAAAGTATCAAATTTTCAAGACTCTCCAATGCTTTATATATATTTATAAATATTCTAATTTAGCACTTTCCCTAAAAAAAATAATAATATGTACATTACTTAGTATATGTATTTTTCTGTTCGTTATTTATGATAATAAATTACTTTTATTTTTATTCCACAACAATATCTGGCACAGGGCATTGACATTTGGCACCGAATTCCATCAGACCGGAAATTATCCTGTTAGATTTTTGTCTCCCAAACTGAAGATCAAATAAACGGCACGTGCGGAACCGGGAACGAGGCCAGAGGCTATTGTTAATGCTCAATTGTTAGCTGCTCCCCCTCGGGGCAAAAGTGCTCATTGCAGTGTCCTCCAATTTTGAATGGAACTAAGTTGAAAATTTCAACATTATGAAATTCATAATTCACTGAATTAGACCTAATGCTGTTTTCAATAATTAAGGTATATTAAATTACCTAATTCTAGAATTAGCATCGCCTCACTTAACAATGTTAGCGGCAAGTACTTGCATACGAGGACTCCACTGTAGATAGCATTTTAAAATTAATCTATTCAATGTGAATCTACACTGTAACAAAATCTTTGATATAACTATAATGGGGTTGTAAAAATTATGATTTGAATTTTTTTTAATAACTAAACTGGCGTTTTAAGCCATTAAATATGACGGTCCACTAAGTAAAAGACCCCACCCGTGGGGGTAAAGGTGTGTCAAGGATGGAATCCAAGAACTCATCTCATCATTACGACTGCCTACAGCTGGTCATATACGCTCACTAAAAGAATGGCAAGCTAAACTCATACACAACTGAAAAGTCCTAATGAGCCCATCAGGTGCAGAAATACAGGACATAAAAGCCCTAATCCACCCGAAAAACACAGCTGAACATTAACTCATAAGCATCTCCTGCAGGCTAGAAATGTAATTCAGGACCACCATTTGATCTTGTCTATCTTATCTTATCTTACCTTACCTTACCTTATCTATCTTATCTTTCTTATCTTATATCTTATAATCGTATCTTATCTTATCTTCTCTTATCTTATCTTATCTTACCTCACCTTATCTTATCTTATCTTTTCTTTTCTTTCTTATATCTTATAATCTTATCTTATCTTATCTTATCTTCATTACCTGCCCCATCTTATAACTTTCTGTTCTTTTCGTTGACCGCTTCGGCGGGCAACTATGCAACGAATAGCATGACTATGAAATACGTAACATGAGGATCGGCTGTGTTTTGAATAACGATATTTATAGACCATCCCTACTCCCCCACCTCTCTTCCTCAAACCCCACCTTCTTCCATTACCTCGGGTCAACTTTTAGTACCATACTTGTTTACCATTGATCGTTTCCAAAGAATTGACTCGAGGTGGCGTAATAATCAACACAACGCCCTCTACCGTTTTTCAAACTCAAATATTTTTCACCTGTGTTATTGATGTACCCAGGTGAGAGCAGAGCAGAACACATTTGTCTCAGTCAAGAGTCCATTTATTCATTTACAAAATCAATTAATTGGGGAAGCCAAACCTGTTAGCCTGCATGCAAGATTCATTAGTTTTATCCCCAAGAATTGATAGATTGATACAAATGATGCAAGCAAAATAGAATACATTGCATTGGTCCATATTTATATTTTATATGCAACATAACACATTGTGACATAATTGATAAACGATGACAATGACATATTTATGATATAAGCAACTAAATTGGCTATACATGGTCCCATCAGCGTGTCATGTTCACAAGATATAAATTAGTTTAAACATCCACAGGGCGACAGCATTTATTAGGCAAGAAGCATTACTTGTATATCACAAAGTATTCCATGTCATGAAAAAAACACATAAAATAACAATTCATTACATGAATGCTGTACTTAAGAAAATCTAAATGATATATATTTTTTTTACGTCTAGTCTTTATAGTCATGAGACTAATGTTAGTAATAATTTATAATTCATAATGGCCCAGCTGAGAAATATGTACATAACTACTTCAATCTGGAGTATTTATTTCTTCTTTTTTTTTGGTTCTAAAATGTAATTTAAATATTTATTTAATATACTTAATCAGCAATACAATATTAGTAATAACTGTTTTTCAATTGGTGCTGAAGATAAAAACAAGAAATAATCACTGAGTGGTCTAGTGGTAAAGGCTCATATTAGCTCATGGTGCTGAAGGTCCTGGGTTTGAATCCCAGTCCAGGCACTCTTCATGAGCTACATCTCAGCTGGAAGTCGGTCGCATGATGCTAAAAATTGGTGGTGTATCTACTCTGTATCTACTCTGTATCTACTCTAACGTGGTGTGGACTCCAAGCCTTATAAACTCATCATTTCATTTGCTTCTTGCAGTTGGTCTGAGTATTTTCAGTGTAGTCTTCTGCTTACAGATTTATCAGTTTTATTTGATGCTGGTGAGGCAGATGATACTACTTATTTGCTTTCCTATACATTCATAGATACATACGCCTGAAAACATTTTGCGGCATTCAACAAAAGAGCACTCTTGTACACCTGTTGATATTTCCAGCAATAGCGACTCCGAACAACATTTGCCAACATGGACGACGCGCACCAACATTGAAATAGACAGATTGATAGACAGATTGATAGACAGATTGATAGACAGATAGATAGACAGATAGATAGACAGATAGATGGATAGATAGATAGATAATAGATAGATAGAGATTGATTGATTGATAGATTGATAGATAGATGGATATGGAAGTGTAGCCCTCTAAGGTTCTTGCCGCTATCGAGGGTTGATTGATGAGGTGAGAGAGAGGAGTCCATCCACGTTACACATTTACTCCATGGGTGGGATCTTTTACTTGCCTAAGCATAGACACCGAGTACAAGGGACCACCAAGTTAACTTCTCATCCGAACGACATCCAGCTGGGATGTAGCTCATGAAGAATGCACAGGGAAATAGTACCCAGATAGCATTTGAAATCAGGACAACATTGGCACGACATCAGCGATGTAGATACGATATCGTTCTGACTGCGGACAATATTAATACGACACTGGCCCATTTTGGAATGCTATCTGGCTATACCAGGTCAGCCCAACATTGGCCTGATGTGGATGACATGTGTCAATGTTGGGCCGACATTGAGTTGGTTTGGCATGTGGTCAAATAGTACACAAGGCTGGCCGAATTGAGAGCATGACATTAATCCAACTCGGCTGACGCTGGACCGACATCACTTTGATGTGACATGTTATCTGGTGACGATTAACTTTGGTCCAAAATAAGCTGATCAATGCAAAAAAATAAAGAAAATTACTAAAGCTGGCTTTCCATATACACGTTTTGCGGTCCGTATGTCCGTCATCCGTTGTCCGTTTTTTACCATCCGTTGTCCGTCATCCGTTGTCCGTATTATACCTTTCCATATGTACGTGCGTTAGTAGAAAATTAGTCCTATCAGCTAATTGATTGATTAGGCCTAATTGGAATTTGCTGTCTATAAAAAGTGTGTCAGTGTCTTACTGAATTGTAATTGACTTGTCAATATAGTTTGTTCAAAGGTGTCAGTCAATTGCAATTATTGCCTGGTTAATTAGGGTTCACATAAGGGCAAGTCACTGCCTTAATAAATTTCCTGCACCAATCAGCATTAGCTATCTGCCACTTGAAATGTAATAAGTCTTGTTCGTGTATGTAAAAATAAAAATATTAATTGTATAATTAATAGCGAGATTCTACCATAATGTAGATACGCATGTCTACTTACCTGTTCAGCTAAATATTGGCATAAGTCAACAAAAGGACTTTCCACTAAGAAAGGATAGACGTTTTGTGTCTGGTTGTCTGTCTATCAGACACTACGGATAGATAGATAGGTAGATAAGTAGATAGATAGATTGATAAATTAATAGATAGGTAGATTGATCATTTTTGTTGATAGATAGGTAGATAGGTAGATAGGTAGATTGATGATATAGATAGATAGATAGATAGATAGATAGATAGATAGGTAGATTGATAGATAGGTAGATTGATAGATAGGTAGACAGATAAATGGGTAGATAGGTAGATAAGTATATTTTTTATTCGATCTTTTGGTATCTATATAAGATTGTATCTACCTGGAGAGCATATTTTTAAAATATTCATGAGAAGGTCTTAATTTTTTCATCCAAGATGTCCATTGACCATCTAAATAAAAATATTAAGACATTCTCATGAATTTGAGAATGTAATTTTAAAGGCCGGGAGTCATGGGGTAGCGATTACCCCTGGGTCGGCAATTAGCGCCACACACCATATAAGGTAACTGGGGTTCTAGAAACAGCTGAATACCCTTGTAGTCATTGGATAATCAGCAGTGACCATTGGGGTAGATTTGTGGCTGTTGCTGAGGCATGCAAACAAAGATGCTGTCACACCTGTTAATTCACAGAGCTTAGCTGCTCATTTATTAACACCCATATATAATTTTGAAATATTAACTGAGTAAAACCATGGAGTCACTAGAGACTCCATGGTTTAAAAACAGTTTTTAAATAATAAATAAATAATAATAAAAAAATAACTATAGAAAACTGTTGGCACACTAAATGCGCATGAAACTATATATCTATCTATCTTCCTATCTATCTTCCTATCTATCTATCTACCTACCTGTCTGTCTGTCTAGCTGTCTGTCTATCTGTCTATCTATCTATCTGTCTAGCTGTCTGTATGTCTGTCTATCTATCTATATATCTGTCTAGCTGTCTGTATGTCTGTCTATCTGTCTATCTATCTATCTACCTGTCTGTCTGTCTAACTTTCTGTATGTCTGTCCATCTGTCTAACTATCTATCTATCTATCTACCGCTGTACCCCCTCTAACTCTTTTGCTATTTTGCAAAGCAGCATTATAGAATTGATGTCAGTGAATGAAAATCATAAATACATTCGTGATACACAGTCGTTGGACAGGAAATAACCAGGCTCTATTTCTAACTTTTCTAGTATGGCAAAGTAAAATTACGAATTATAACACCTTGCTTTGCTTGGAATGATATGACACTGAAAGGATACATTCCAATGATACATTTTACATGTCTGACACTTTTTTGTATCTGATTCAATTATCCCTGGACACATCACTGATACTGGTTAAATCTGTGGGTTTACTTGTGCATTCAAGCCATGTGCTTATTTTTCATATAATATCACTTGACTATTCGCCAATCACAGCCAAACCCGGTTTATGAAACACATTTTACCACTTGGAGTACTATTTCTACTTATAATGTCGGATATACAAGTTTCTGAGATTAAACAGTTTTCATTTTGACTTAGATTGGTGCTCTGAAACTAATTATGCAAAAGTATGAACATCTGTGCTGTGTTTACATAGATATTCAAGGTTCTATGTAAGCGCGTTGGGAGATGTTGACTGCTTGAAGGCCAAACCCAGAATGATGGGGTGCCGGGATTGTGGCCTTATATACGAACCCATTTCCCTCTCAAACATACAAACCTGCTGTATAGGCCTAATTTAAATGCAAAGTGTATCACCTTCTTTATACTAAAGTTTAATTCCCCTTTAAATGACAATTGAGTACGTAATCAAACTTTTTCTTATTGAAAACTATTGAAAAAAAAAAAATCTTGTGAAATATTTATATATGAATATTTATATTTCACAAGATTTATTTTCTTGAATATCAATACTTATCACTCAACTGCAGTCAAAGTGTGTATTGCAATGCATAATATTCAAATGAAAACATATTATATTTAGGCCTTTTCGTTTATTAATTTACATTTATTTATTGTAAACATGTCTTTTTGTGCCCTTGAAATTCTTCAATATAACCGATTCATTGCAATTAATTCATAAAAGGTGAGAGTTTAATTAATGACAGAGCCAACCACTTGTCTCCTACAGATTGCAATTTTTTGTTCAGAATCTCATGTGGTATGGCCTAATTAGTCAATGGAAAATGGACACATTGTACTTGTTAATTGCAATTATTTTGGGTAATTTGCCCATGCCAGGCCATCCGTTATCCGCTAAAATCGCCCCCCTATCCGTATCGCCAAAATACGGACTGCGGATGACGGACAACGGACGGAAAAACGTATTTATGGAAAGGCAATCATTAAAAGAAAAGGGATGCGTATCCTGTCCGTATACGGACATGCGGATGACGGATATACGGACAGAAAAAACGGACATATGGAAAGCCAGCTTAACGAATGGCGAAATAAAGAAATAATAAGATTATATTGTGACATAACACTATGTATACATCTATATAAATTATGGAACATATAAAACACATTCACACAGCTATCTTAACACAAAATTTTACATTAAAACACCATTTCAAAAATATAATTTGCTGTTGCACCACAAAATTGTCACTTAAGCGTGATTATAAAAATTATGTATCCAGTGTTTTTAAAGGGTTCATTTTTTTGGGAAATAACAGTTCATCCCCTTTTTATCAAAATCACCATATTAGGCTTGTTCTGACCTCGTGAATCGTGACGTCATCAGAGCTGCACATTCAAGCTGAACATGTTATTTACACACATACTGATTGGCTAACCTGTATAAATCACATCAGCACATCAGTTGCTTGTGGAGACAAATAATGACAGCATAAATGTTCTTCATTGTTTCGATGTGACGGTGACACGACTGTGACGTCAGACACTGAAGCATTGCAATATCCTCCAAAATGTGATTCATTCAGACATTGCCACTCAGTTGTGTCACATTTTTGTTTCAAGTACTGACGTCACAGTACGTGTTTAACAACAATCCGTTGATCCAGTTGTCCAACCCAGATTACATGCCTAGCTTATCATCTCAACATTGGTCCAATGACGGCTGCTGCAGACAACATCGGATTGATGTTGACTGCAGACAACATCGGAATGATGTTGATCCGATCTGGCATGCAATATTGGTAATGGCTTCAGTTATAACTTCGTACGCATTGCAACTGATGGATCACTTCCGATTTCAGATTCTCTTCAACCATATTCTGAACCTATTTTTAATCTCTTTTTCATTTGAAACATGATGATTTTCTGCCCAACTGCTCTGTTGTTTAAGATTTTCCTTCTTCCTCTTCTTCTTCTTCGTATTCTTCATGGAATCTCTAGCTTTTCATCTTCCAGGATCTGTGCTATTTCTTCCAATCCCTGGATTTGAGCTATTGTTTGAGCCGTGACATTATTCTGAAACGATAAAAAAGGTAACACATCAATAAATTAATATGTTCATCGTGCACTTATACATAAAAAAATAATCTAAATCCTTCTATCGTTACATCTGCCAATGACGGAGAAGCTTTCTTTGCCAGGGGCAGATGTAATTATGAGATGATCAGTTTTTAGTACCATAGGTCTGTCCCCATTACTTAGATTTTTGTATGACTAATTGATATTACGATCCATGCCAGCTCGGGTCAACATATTCCAATGTTGGCCGCCTTTGGCCATCATCATGTCAATTTTGAGCCCTTGGGTCAATGTTGAGCCCGTGGGGCATGTTAAATTCTGGGAACCACACCCCAGATTTGCATTTATCTTGGGTTATATTACAGAATGACAGCAAAGTTTATTCGATATCCAGACAATTTTGAAGGGTCCCATATTTATATATGAATAAATTTTAAAAAGATTTCATAATTAAGACCACCTTGATATTAGGACCACTTTAATTATTTTCATGGGTGATCTTAATTGTCAGATTCCATTGTAAATCCCATCCAATTTCTACATATTCTCATGCATCGTTTTTCAGTCTCAAGATTATTGTGTTTAGGCATGAGGTTCCATCGACCATATTCTACCTGTTATGCAGCTCATGCAATGTGCAAAGTGTGTCTTTGTCTAAATATAGCAGTATGAGTCACAAGATGCTAAGAAAGTACGAGACATGTTGTAAATTGTATTGCATTGTATTGCATTGTATTGCATTGTATGATATATTGTATTACATCATATTGTCTCATATTGTATTGTATTATATTGCATTGCATCATATTGTCTCATATTGTATTGTATTATATTGTATTGCATCATTTTGTGTCACATTGTATTGTATAATATCATATTGCATTGAATCATATTGAATTCTATTGCATTGCAATATATTGAATTGTATTGTATGGTTTTATAAGTTATCATATGTTTATTTTGAGAATACAGGATTTTATTCCAAGAAGTTTTCATATTTCACGAAGCTGAAGGCTGAGTGAAATATGACAATTTCGTGGAATTAATTCCTGTATTCTCAAAATATCAACATGTGATAACGATTTTATCCTCTGTCTCTCCCAAAAAATAGGACAGAAACGTTGAGACAGTCGTCTGTATTATTTTCGAGCTGTGCTGGATCCACAGTCAAAATCGCGGTCTAAAAGCCGATGTAAACGATAATTATTTTCTCGGCTCCTAATTGTCATACACAATATTCACACTGCAATGTCAGGTTTTTTTCTGAATTCCTCTCCGTTACATGGCCAAATGTGCCACGTGCGTTTTCCACGTGAAGGATAAACGCATGGAAAATGCATGGTTTTTAGCTAATTATAATGAGGCAAAAACCATGCATTTTCCATGCATTTATCCAAACGCATGGAAAACACACATGGCACAATTGGCCATGTAGGGAGCTACGAATGAAAACGTTCAGTAAGGTTGGGACAGTCATGGGACTCGTCTGGGAGATTCCGCCACGGATTGCCCGCACGTGTCGTGACGTCATTTTAGTATCACTCTCGACCAATCAGCGATCTGCATTTGGCATTGACAGAGGATATTGCATGACATTGCATTGTATTACATCATATTGTATTGTACTGCTTATTGCTTTGTACTGTAATAACATTGTATTGCATCCCATCGCATCATTGTATTATATCGTATTGTAAGGTTATTCTGTCTGATCTTACAAGATGGTGCGAATTTCTTATGATATCATTTCTTCATTACGTCTGCCTCTGACAGCTGGTGATGTACCAATAGCACTAGAAAACAATTAATAGGTTATTGTTATAACATCAAATTATTTACTCACAGCTGGAGCTAAGACTTTGTCAGCGCCATTTCTCAGCAACGTTTTGCAAATATCTGGATGGTTTTCCATAACAGCTAAGTACAACGGGGTGTAGCCATGCTGAAAATGAAACGTTTTAAACATACTTCGGGTATTTAATATCATTCATTTTGTACATGTAGCAAATAAAATATAGAATGAAGATGAAAGAACAGACAATCAAGAAATAGATTGAAAGAACAGACAATCGAACAACAGATAGAGACAGATAGGCAGATAGATAGACAGATAGATGGATAGACAGATAGATAGACGGATAGACAGATATATAGATAGGTAGATAGACGGATAGACAGACAGCTAGACAGATAGATAGATAGGTAGGTAGATAGATAGATAGATAGACAGACAGACAGACAGACAGACAGACAGAGGAGCAGCACGACAGACAGACAGACAGATAGATAGATAGATAGATAGATAGACAGCTAGACAGCTAGACAGATAGATAGACAGACAGACAGACAGATAAACAGATAGATAGATAGACAGATAGTTAGATAGATAGATACCAGTAACAGCAAAGCACATACCTTGCTTTTAATATTAATATGTGCCCCATTTTCCAAGAGCACCTCCACTACGTCTGCCCTACCATGGATTGCAGCTATGTGTAATGCAGTGCTTCCTCTCTGACAAGTGCAATTAGAAAGAAAACTGGGACTGAAGTTGATGTAACATAATCTCAATCTCTTTGCCAAATGTGTAAGGCTTATTTTACATTGAAAATACGAAAGCATGTTCAGCAGTAGAGTTACTTAAAAAAATGTTCTTGCAATGTTCATAGCCCAGATATCATGCCAGATTTATACGATTAGCCACATGCACAACTGACTGCAATTGAGTGATTATCATTTACCCGAGAGGTGGCATTGACGTCACTGTTTTTATTCTTAAGACACCATTCAACTTTCTCCTTAGCGCCATCTCGTGCAGCTTTTAGGAAGAAGTCTATGTCAAAATCCTGCAAAAGAAAGAATGATTATTAGATTAATTCAAAAGAAATTTATAGCTGTTCTGCTATGTGTTGGATCGGCTAAATATCGGCCTAGCCAAAAGAAATGAGCCGAGTCACTTGTGTGCCCCCTTGCGGATGCCGGGAGCAACATATGAACCATTCCATGATGTCATAGCAAAATCCACAATCACCAATAAAAAGTAAACATCGATTGTGACGTCACAGGTAAATGTTTCCCGGCAACCGCTAGGTGCGCGAAAAGCTCAAGTGCCGGCCGGGTCTCTCCCTAAACCACTCTGATATCAGCCTGCAACGATTTTGACTCAATCTTGTTTCGGTTGAGAGTAGATATATTTACCAGCACTGCTGCATCCAATGTAGCTTACGGCAAATAAACTACTATCACCATTTTATTAAATAATATCAAATATCACTGACAAATAATATTATCAGGGTCAGTTATATTGCCAGGCAAATACTACAGAATACGAAAACGAGGCACAGAAGAACGTCTTCGGCGCTATCACTTCGTAATACATTTGATTACACAGAGCTACACAGCTCCTTCAAATTCAAAATACAAAGTTTATTATGTGCAAAAATGTGTCAGTGTTTTGCTTGTAGCATGGATCGAAACCATTCTGACCTCAGTTGGTCATAAAACGACTCTGAAATCGTGAATGTGCGACGCTGATCACAATGTTGTAATGTCAGTAAGGTAATCTGCCAGTGAGACAAATTTGCTTACTGTACCAAGCAACAATATCACGTAAGGCTTGTTGACAAATACCAGTAAGTGTGCTGGGTATGGTAAGCATGAATAGTTCAAATAAACTTATATAACCTGCCAGGTCAGCTTATTTGAGAGTAAGTGCTATTGGTTGTAGCACGACCAACCGGAAGTTCTTTTACCATTAGCAGGTCAACAGGAAGTGCAGAATGTATGCTTGGCACGCACGCACAGGAAGTACACCATCCCTTTCGATAAAACAGCTTATTAGAGTGTGACAATGTAAGAGTGTGTTTCGAGTGTGACAAACCAATGGTTTCACGGTACCACAGGCATCAGCCGACAAGCTTATTTGTTTGAAAATTATCGAGGTATTATACATTCCAGTCCTTAAAGTATACAGTATACTCGATTGGCTAGTTTCTAGCCAGATTTTGTCTATGCTGAGGCAATTAAATGATACAACATATATGGAGTAAATGTGTATATGGTGTGGAATGCAAGCTTTATCATATCATCATTATGCTGGTCATATAAGTTGAATGATTTGGATCAATAAAAATTACTATAGTATTCGAGCGCATCCACAAAAATATTTCTTCATACTATGATTATATACTAAATCTCTTTACCGGTTTACCACCAACTTATTGCACAAGTTTTGAAAGTTCTGAGTTTGTTTTTACACAACACACAACAACTTTCCAACCCGCTATCACCTATC
This sequence comes from Alitta virens, assembly GCA_932294295.1. NCBI lineage: Eukaryota > Metazoa > Annelida > Polychaeta > Phyllodocida > Nereididae > Alitta > Alitta virens. The sequence continues at coordinate 15,805,318 of OW028583.1, read as the reverse complement.
TTAGTTCCTGATACGGACACTAGGCGGCTTCACCTGACATCACCGCTTTTAGTCTTACTGCACCGTGTGGGTATCAATTGATTAAACACTGTTAAATATAACATAAGAGTAGGCCTGGGTGGCCAAGTCAATTATCACTATAATGTGAATTGAAGATAAAGCAAGAGAAGGGCAGATCTCCTGGAAAATCTTGATAGCTTTTACATTTGTTTTAGAAAATACAAGATAGAAGCGAGGTCTATTTTTGCAAAAAGGTGCCTCATGGAGTCAGCCGCATGAAATCTAGATCTAATGGTCACCGTGGTAAGATCAGAAAATTTCACCAAAATGTGTTCAGTTCCAGATAGCATTCCAAATCGTTTCAACATCAGCGCGATGTTGGCGATGTCAAAATGATGTTGTACCGAAGGCAGCCGATATAGAAATGATGCTGGCCCGACTTGAAATGCTGTCTGGGTTAAGGTCCCACTGCAGAGGTCTCAGATGGGCTGAGACTCTCCTCAAAATGGGTTAACCAAATATGACCAATTCTGAGTTAGGCCAACTAGGGACCCCTTGGCACATCCTTTAAAGTCTGAGGAAGGTACCAAGATTCTTGGGGTGGGGGCCTAGCTCAGTTGTAGCGCGCTGGGCTTTCAACCACTTGGTCCCGGGTTCAATTCCCAGTCAAGCCTATGTTGGATGGCTGTTTCATCCTTTGTCTCATTGCCATGGTCCCTACCTGTCCTAATTAGCCCATCAGGTGTAGAAATAAAGGACGTAAAGCCCTAATCCACCACCACCACCCCACCTGTCCTAATTAGCCCATCAGGTGTAGACATACAGGACGTAAAGCCCTAAACCACCACCAGCTCATGAAGAGTGGCCGGCTCGGGGATCGAACCTGGGACCTTCAGCCAAGCTGGCCAATATGGAATTGCCTTAACTATTAGTACACCCAGCTGACTCTGCACTACTTCTATATGCTAATTGGTTCTCCACTGCATGCTGGGAAATACCATGTTTGTTCCATGAAGTTGTTCATCAACATGCCACATGGTAACATCTTTGTTCGGACCTTTTGGCATATAAAGTCCACCCATTGAAATAATTGGACTGATTGACTCTTAAGAAAACCACATGGATGTGCTTGCTTTTTAAATAAGCTATATACATACAATATTTATATGGCATATGAAAGAAAGTTGGCCCAAAGCTTACAAATTATGACCCCTTAATTATGACATATAACACGCTTCACTGCTTAGCTTGCCAAAAAAAAATATTGCACTTAACTTAAAGTTGAATGCCCACCTAAAATGGGGTAAATAGTTAGAATTCTTTATTAATTGCCACGACTTTTGAAAGGTAGATAGTTCATACTGAAACAGTCTAATTTTAGATATTTCCCAAATTGCCACTGAACGGTTTGTTCTGGGAAATTCATGAATTGTTTTTGTGCACTGAAAGGTTTGGGGGTGTAGGTGCCCTCTTTATGGCATTGGTGTTCACCCAAGCATTAAGATCAATACATTGATAACATGTTTAGGTGTTTATCTTTAAAATTAAAATTTAAAAAACACCTTTGACACGTTATATTAAACTGTTGATTTTAGTTTTAAAATGCATCATTTAAAAAAAAAAAAATTATTCTTTAACACCATAATTATATGACATCAGAGTTAGATATGACAATATTCATCTGTAAAAAAAAGGGGTTAAGATATTCAAGAAATAAGGAAGCAATGGGCAAGCATGGGTAAAACTAGAATAGAAATAAAAGTTGCAGGGAGATAGAAAAATATATTTGATAGAAGGTAAGGGTCCAGAATATAGTTCTCATTTTTAATATGTTGCATTTTTCCAACCTAAAATAAACTTTTCTACAGGCAAAAATTTCATGATCTTAAACATAGCATGTCATGTGTGTTTCTTTTTTCTTATAAAGATGCAAACACTGACACTCTTATAATAAATTGAAAAGTAGGGGTAATAAAGCATGGTGGAGAAGTGAGGGGGAGAAATAAATATATTTTAGAGAAAGTAAATTTCTATGGTCCCATATTCTTCATAACTCGTAATATTATGATAAATTATAACACCATCCATGTTTGGCACACCATAGATGCCTCATGAATGCTTTGTTTAGAGAGCATGTTAGCTTTAAACTGCCCCTCTTTGAGTTCAATGTAAATTGGCCTAATTATAATACTTAGGCTACTGCATTTGGTAGTGAAAAAAATAACATAATTTGTGAGAAATTAAGATTTAATATTAAGGGTGTATTTTCAATGTCATAATGACCAGTAATTTATTTGACGTGTTGTTTTCAGTTTATCAGAATTGTGGTCAACATTTGGGGATGAATGGCAAAAACACCCCGTCCCAGGTCATAAAAACCCCTCTGTAAAAAGGGTGAATACATATTATATGGGAAGTGTTCCAGGGTGGTGAGATTGGCTGAAGTCAGTGGTCAGTTGACAACCCATGTAGGCCAGAACAGACTATAAACACTAGGGCTGTACACATTTTTCTTTAAAATGATACGATACGTATCACGACACCGTAAAACAGATACGATACGCATCATGATACGTATCGCTGAGCAATATCAATAGGACAATTAAATAAAGCCTACAGTAATGACAATTAACAATAAAATATCATGAACAAATCTCTATGGAATAATTCCAGACATTGAAATTAAGTGGGCTGGTATTTTTCTTGTGTCCTATTTGCTAAAAAACGCCATTCCGTCAAATCGTATCGTTAGTATCGTTATTCTTTTACCGGTATAAACGGTATAGCGAGAACCGGTGTACAGCCCTAATAAACACTGTCTTTACCTTCACCTGAAGCTGATAATCTTGACAAAATAGTAAAAGAGCTGTGGGGATAATCTTAAAACAAAAACAAAAATCATTTATTTCCTCCTCCTCCTCCTCCTCTCACCTGTGTTTCTGGACTGGGCACACTGCCTTTTTGGCCCATGGCTGGTTGATTTATTGAATGTTCCGCATGATGTTGATCTTCAGCAAATATACTGTGTCATTAGACGACTTGGCAGTTCGTGTAGTTTTCTTCACCAGCCAAATGCATCCAGGCTATTTTTTCTCTTTTCTTATTTTTGGGTAACTGAAAATAAAGGAAGGTCACATTCAGTCCAACTCGAGTGGAATAAACTGCTGCTATGTTTCACTTGGGACACACCATACGATGCAGGTAAGAAAAACAGAATAGAAACAAACGGAACAGATTAGCCAAAACAAACATGAGAAATATAATAGCCTATAAGGTAAAAGAAACATGTGGAACAGAATAGAATAGATTAAAAAAGAATAGCCAAAAGAAACAGGACAAATCGAATAGATTTACAAACCAAAAGAAACCCAATCAGAATAGAATGGTATAGAATATAATATAATATAATATAATATAAAAGAATAGAATAGAATAGAATAGAATAGAATAGAATAGAATAGAATAGAATGGAAATAACAAAAGAAGCATGAGAAATATAAAAGACTAGAAGAGAATTTAAAAAATCAAAATTGAGGAATTGAATAGAACAAAAGAAACATTGGAATATAATCGAATAGAAAAACCAAAATGAACATGAGGAAGATTATAATAGAATAGAATATAATAGAATAGAATAGTCACGTGCACGCAATCATTTCTTCAAGGTAGTTGTTTCGAAAACAATCAAGTCCCATATCATCTTGCTTAATAATTAAAGCCACCGAAACCTTTCTGCCAATTTTAGAAGTTATTCTAGGGTCTAAGATTTCTTTCTCTCTGTATTCTTTAACAGATCATTAACTTTGTGGCCATAAAAACTGCACTGAGACAGTGAAACAGGGCAGGCGTATATTAAAAAATAAATATCAGAAGTAATATTATACCTAGTGGATTTTAAATAGTACTATATCAAGTTTAATTGGATAAAGAAAATCTATTTTAAATGAGGCATTAGTTGAGTCCAATATACTTTGCTGAATCAAACAAAGTTTTATTATATATATATTTATGTATTGAACCCAAATAGCATTCCAAATCGGGCCAGCGTCGTTTCTATATCGGCCGCCGTCGAACAACATCGGTTTGACATCGCCGACATTGCACCGATGTCAATACGATATAGCATGCTATCCGGGAAAGACTTTCCAATCACTATTTCTTATATTCTCTACCAAGATCCAATACAACTGTCCATTTAATATTGTTTTCTGTCCAATATATGACTCACAACTTTTACAACCCAATGGGATTTCTACAATCCAGTGTAATAGTGGCAAGTTTTTTACAAATGAATATCTGATTAGAGAAGCACTGTATTGCATTGTATTGTATTGTATTGTATTGTATTGTCATACCAATTGACAAATGAATTTAAAGAATTGAAGTTTTGACTTTTAATCAGAATAATATTCGAGCACAACTTACTAACAACTTACATAAAATTGTAATTGACATGTACAAATAAATTAAATATGGCTATCGTAAAGTTTTTTGGTTGAATATCGAACTCACAACCAATTAATATGCACCCTAAAACAAATATATATATATAACATATGAAATATTTTGTTGACTGGTGTATGTAACATTTCTATATTATTTGACTGCAACTTAAGACAGGCAAGACGGGGTCAATGGCCGTTATTAAGTTCATGCCTCAGTGCCTTAAGTTAGGGATAGTGGAATTTGCTACAGTAGTAATTAAAATAACATTGAAATATATCTTGAAAGTAGGGCACTTTAGTAAAAAATATGCGACAATATTTTCACTGAACATATAACAATGATGTTGGGTATTCCACCTATAATAAATTGCATTATTTCTGTAAGTTGATGATACTTGGGTACACTGAGATAAGATATTTGGAAGAACCACCATTATGTTCAAATTAGTATTGATTCAATTTTTTTTAAGAAAATAAGTTTCTGTTGCAATAATAATGAGAACAATGAGAAAACTAACTTAAATCAATCAATCTATCAATCTATCTATTAATATATCTATCTATCTATCTATCTATATATCTATCTGATTATCTGACTATCTATCTATCTATCAGATTCAGATTCAGATTCATTTATTATGCCCACTATTATGACTAAAACATTCATTTAATGAAATATTGAGCAGGGTGACTCCTCTAAGATGATCATGTCATCGCTGCCGAGGGGCCACCAACACTAACTATAGAAACTTAAAATGATGTCAGTGCCTGGAGTCCGTGTTCACAACGAAGTATATGGAGTGTTATTACAATGGATTACTATCTATCTATTCATCTATCCATCTATCTATATATCTATCTGATTATCTGACTATCTATCTATCTATCAGATTCAGATTCAGATTCATTTATTATGCCCACTATTATGACTAAAACATTCATTTAATGAAATATTGAGCAGGGTGACTCCTCTAAGATGATCATGTCATCGCTGCCGAGGGGCCACCAACACTAACTATAGAAACTTAAAATGATGTCAGTGCCTGGAGTCCGTGTTCACAACGAAGTATATGGAGTGTTATTACAATGGATTACTATCTATCTATTCATCTATCCATCTATCTATATATCTATCTAACTGTCTATCTATCTATCTAGCTGTATATCTATCTATCTATCCATCTATCCATCTTTCTATCTATTTATGATCTATGATCTATCTATCTATCTACTATCGATCTATCTATCTATCTTTCTTTCTTTCTTTCTTTCTATCTATCTATCTTTCTTTCTATCCATCTATCCATCTTTCTATCTATTTATGATCTATGATCTATCTATCTACCTATCTACCTATCTATCTATCTATCTATCTATCTTTCTTTCTTTCTTTCTATCTTTCTATCTATCTACCTATCTTTCTTTCTATCTATCTATCTATCTAGTTAGGACACAATCTTCATGCATGGTTTCCTTGGGGCGTCGGTTGTAGCTATGCTAATTGAGTACAAAACACACAGGTATATTTCTACACGAAAGGACATTTGTGCTGCATCAATATTTGATTTAAAACACATTAATGGCAGTTTATATCAAAATATGAGGTTAGTAAACCCTATGTTTTTTTAAGAAAGATTTCTTGACACTAAATAGGGTTCCTTAAAGAGGTTCGAATACTGTAAAAGATTATGAAGTATCAAATGAGGTTCAGTGATGAGTTAAGTATATACTCTAGCAAAATATGTAGGCCATTTCGTAGCAAAATTATGCCATAGTTTGGCATCTCATCAATAACCACAATTAGTATATCTTGTGATATTTTCAACAAAATCATCTAAAGTTAAATTTTTTTGTGTTTAAAGAAAACTTAAGGGGAGGAGGAGTTGTAGTTGTAGTAGTAGCAGTAGTTGTAGTAGCAGTAGTTGTAGTAGCAGCAGTAGTAGCAGGCATAGGAGTAGTGGTTGTAGCAGTAGTAGTGGTAGTAGTAGTATTAGTAGTAGTAGTAGTAGTAGTAGTAGTAGTAATAGAAGTAGTAGTAGTAGCAGTGGTAGTGGTAGTTGTAGTAGAAGTAGTAGTAGTGGTAGTAGTAGTAGCAGTAGTAGTAGTAGTAGCAGTAGTTGTAGTAGTAGTAGTAGCAGCCATAGGAGTAGTGGTGGTAGTGGTAGTAGTGGTAGTAGTAGTATTAGTAGTAGTAGTAGTAGTAGTAGTAGTAGTAATAGAAGTAGTAGTAGTAGCAGTGGTAGTGGTAGTTGTAGTAGAAGTAGTAGTAGTGGTAGTAGTAGTAGCAGTGGTAGTGGTAGTTGTAGTAGAAGTAGTAGTAGCAGGCATAGGAGTAGTGGTTGTAGCAGTAGTAGTGGTAGTAGTAGTATTAGTAGTAGTAGTAGTAGTAGTAGTAGTAGTAATAGAAGTAGTAGTAGTAGCAGTGGTAGTGGTAGTTGTAGTAGAAGTAGTAGTAGTGGTAGTAGTAGTAGCAGTAGTAGTAGTAGTAGCAGTAGTTGTAGTAGTAGTAGTAGCAGCCATAGGAGTAGTGGTGGTAGTGGTAGTAGTGGTAGTAGTAGTATTAGTAGTAGTAGTAGTAGTAGTAGTAGTAGTAATAGAAGTAGTAGTAGTAGCAGTGGTAGTGGTAGTTGTAGTAGAAGTAGTAGTATTAGTAGTAGTAGTAGTAGCAGTAGTTGTAGTAGTAGTAGTAGTAGGCGTAGTGGTAGTGGTAGTAATAGCAGTGGTAGTGGTAGTGGTAGTGGTAGTGGTAGTGGTAGTGGTAGTGGTGGTAGTAGTAGTAGTAATGGCAGAAGTCAGTAGTATTAGCAGTAGTACATTTATTTCAACGAATTAAAAAAATGTAGTTTTCATTTAGAATAGGGTTTTACAAACATTCTTGCAATATAAGGTCCTAGGTGTTTTGAAAAATGTTCATGTGACTGCATGCCCCAGTGAATCTTTTCGTAATTCAAGATGTTAGGATTTTATCAGTTATAACCAATAAAACATATAGCCATTTAATAACGGTTTATTTATATTTCATTTGATGAATTTATTTCTTGTTTTTATATTGTGTTTTTATGATATGATAAGATAAGATAAGATAAAACTTTATTTAAAGTCAGTGATGATTCACAACAATAAAATAAGCTATAAAGCTTTTTACAGACTTTTTAACCTCATATAACTATTATCCAAATGTACTTCATTTCAAAATCATTAAATTGTGCATAGAATGTATGCTCCTTTATACACTACAGATTTAGTGAGTGACTTCACTAATATTTTAGGAAAATTGAGTTTTACCAACATAAGCACACTGGGTTTTGCTGAGGGGGATCACCTACCACGACAGAATGACGTCATTAATGCTACCTTCTGATTGGCTAAAATTCACAAACGGATAAGACACGAGTTGAGGTCGCTTATTTACTGTGTAGGATTCAATATCTCATTATGCTATATAATTATAATACCTAGTACAGCTGAGACATCCATAAACATTAAATTAAACGTACTGGTCTTAAAGAAGAGATGCCAAATGGTCATTAACTTTTGCTACAAATCGCCATTTTAAATCATTGACAATCAGGAGTGTAAATAGACAGAGGTCATAGCTATATTTGACACTTTAAACATCTAAACTCTGATGAAAAATTACAAAGTTATATTATATTTCCTGCTGTAAATACTCAGCTCAGGACAGCATTTTATTTAAGCTCTGCATTATATGATAATTTAAACAAAATTTGTGATTGATCACTATTCAAAGCTGCACTGTCTGTCAAATTTGTAATTTTCTAAGATGCTATCAAACTGTTGAAAATTACCTTTATTAATCAAGGCACACTAAATTTGTGTGAATGAATGATTTTAAAAGACATTAATTACTTAAAAATAAATTATACATTGATCGAAAATCCAGACCAAAACATTGGAAACACACTGGAAATGACATCATCACCCATTGTTCAGTACTGTGACGTCATCACTAGGTTTGTTTACATATTGAGTTTTTGATGGCATGAAAAATTAATATTTATATTGTTTATTGTAAATTAAAACTACATTGTTGTGCTAAAGTGGGTATGTAATGGTGAAAAATATCACGAGACAAGAAGGCAGTATTGATTTATATCTTTATTTTAATGTGCAAATTTGACAGACAGTGCACCTTTAAATATTGTCATATTTATTGGTAAATGTAAATGATTGCTATCTGGTTTACGTCCAAAAACTGGTGTTCCTAGAAATTAAGTCCACTCTATTCACATGTATTCATCTTTTATCTATCTATCTTCTCATTTTTGCTTTCAATCAAACGGCAATCAACACTTTTAAACTTAAGCTTCTGCACAACTTTCCTAAATTACATTTTCTATGAATAGAACACTATTCGTGTGTTTCTACTAGAGCAAGTGTGCTGCATGATAATTATACATCATTTTGGCAGTTATTGATTAAAGACAAAAATACCCCGGACCTAGCAGCAAAATTCCAATATTTAGCACAAGTCATGGAAGTTTTCACTGCCGAGTTAAAAGACAGGAAAATGAATTTCGTGCAAAATTCTGACGTTAACTGTTCACTAATGTAGTGTTATTCCATTCTACAAGCTATGATATTAACACATTCAATTTCACTATATAATGTACATTTTAAGGAAGATTTGCTGAACATTTTAAGCAAGTATATGCAGCGGTTGAAAAATTATATATCATTTTACATTGTCACAACAAATACGGTTGTGATCTGGGAAAGAAAAAAATGCACGACCCCATGGCTTACAATTGCATGACACAGTTCAAGTTCAAGAAAACGAGGTTGCTTGGATCCTTTTACTGTTTTGCTGTTTTAATTGACATGAACTTGTTGTGCCAAATTTACAGGTAAACATTTAGGCTAAACTATCTGTTCTGATAGTCTCTAATGATAAAATTAAATTACAGGTAGCTATGAGATGCCATAAAATGTAAATTTACAAGCAGGTTATTATTTTTAATGACACCAATTTGAGGCTGAAACATTGATTGTCGCTGCATGGTTTTAATAATTGGGGATTGTGCATTCACCAACAAGAAAATCTTTTCAAGGAAAACTTTGTAGGTGATGTAGCATAAAACCTAATGATGAACATGGGGAAGATTGTAGATTGATGAGTTTTAACAGATTTTACAATGATGGAGATTCATGAAATAATTTCATACATCGCAACATTGGCCTATTTATATTAGTGCACATGGCTCTCAATGTACTCAGCTTTCAGAAACATAAATGAAGAGCAATATACTTACAATATTTCATTCCCTATGAAAACTAGATATCTGGCAGATCTATAAACAATTTTTTTTTTCTGGCTCATGAAATTTTTTTTTTAATTCTGGCTCAAGAAACTTTAATGATGGAGATGGAGAAGGTACATTATATAAATGTGCTTTTAAATTATATAGGCTTCATATGATCATAACTTGTGAACAAGTAATTAAAAGCTCTCTTCAAAAGAGACCTGAAGATAGGCAATATCATACTAATGTGATAGAAATATGATTGTATTTTATTGTATTTTCACATTAATGACATAAAGAAGTGACAACTTGCATTGCATACCAGCCTTTTTATAACTTAACACATCTGCATAAAGTGTGGTTTCATGGTGAAGTTGCCTTTTGAGTAATGTTTAGAGGGAAGCCATAAGTTTCACTTTGATCTGATCTTAAATTTCTGGGATGAAATTGCAGAGTGGGTTGCATAAATTATGTAAATTTTTCCTGTTGTAATAGCCAGGCCCAGAAGGATTTCCATATAAGGAGTTGCTCTGTGAGCTTGTGCTCATGAAGCCACTGCAGCCTTACTTAAATACCCAACTTTCACCCCACGTAGGTACCAACCTTTGTTTCAAGAAAGTACCAACTTTCGTGGCACAACACTGCTAACCTGTCTCCCTCACTGGCAGTTTTAGCCAATTAACTTCACGATACGTATCAAAATACATGGCCAAATGTGCCACGTGCGTTTTCCATGAGAAGGATAAACGCATGGAAAACGCATGGTTTTTAGCTAATTATAATAAGGAAAAAAAACCATGCGTTTTCCATGCATTTATCCGAAATGGATAAACGCACGTAGCACAATTGGCCATGTAAACTATGTCTTCAGGACAAAGTTTATAATAAAACCTTACAAGTAATTCAATGGTCAAATTTTATTATAACTTTACTAAATCAAGTCATTTTATTAGCGCCAGAGGTTGTTTTCCTTTGAAAGCACTCAAAACATCTGAGCATCACGTGTATTTTGCCCAAAACGCCGTTCTGCACATATATCGTTATTATTACATAACAGTTATCAATACCCATATCGTTATGCTTGTACCTTATGCAGCCCTAATTGCAGAATATCAATAATGATCTTAGTTAAAGTGAAGCTCCTAATCAACTGACAAGAAGTACTGTTATCCCAATATTTTCTTTTGGTATTTCAAATTCTCATTCTCAATAGCTCTTACCTTTATTTTGTTTGTCTTTAATCTCTCTACCCTACTTATCATTTCACAGAGTCCATTAGTCTGTCAGGGCGACTTTCCTCTTGTTTACTTGAGTAGAAAATCTCTGACAAGTAATTACACAAGTAGATGGATGAAACTACTTGGCGAGTTTGTCTCATTATACAGTTCAACCTCTCTGTTCAGACTTTATTGTAGCACTATTATCTTATTCTGAAGGTGCCATAAACAGCAGGTAATTCATGATTGAAATAGTGTAATTAATGAAAACAACTGGATTGCCTAATGGTTCAGGCATTTGCTAATTCCATATTACGATTCCAAGCCAGGGCACTTCTCCTCATTGAGCTACATCTCAACAGAATGTCGTTAAATTGGAGGTGCTGTGCACTCGGTGTGCTGAGGCAGGTGAAAGACCCAACACATGGGGTAAATGCTTCAGACCAATATCACTGAGGCATATAGAGACGTTTCCATTGTTTTTGCAGTCTTCTTTACAAATATGGGCGTATCAAAGAGATGGTCCTAAAAGCAGGTGTCAAATGTCTTTACACGTCCCAAAGTTCCATTAGTTTTATGCGTCAAGCAGAGGTTTAAGATGTCTTATAACACAGAGTTCAGGTGTGCTGAATTTACTGCAGGCGAAATAAACAAGTGATTCAGAAAGCCCGCAGACTGTCCACGCCCATGTTCCATCAACCAACACGTGCAACATGCAATAAAAAGGCCTATCGGTATATTATGTTCAACATATATTTAACTAATTCTGAGTAACTACCAAGATTTTATTCCAAAATGCCCAGTATCGTTTCCATATCAGCCACTGCCATTGCAAAATCGTATCAACATCGCTGGCATCCTGCCGCTGTCGTTTCGATTTGGACTGCTGAGATAAGATAAGATAAGATAAGATAAGCTAAAATTTTATTTAAAGTTGGTGGTGACAAATAACAATAAAACATAAGCTATAAAAGCTTTTCGCTGACAGAAAATTGTGTCAAAAAACAAGGTGAAATATTTACAAATGAATAGATGAGAAATAAATAGATGAGTTGGTAACATTGTGTAAAAATTAATTAAATTGTACAGGCTGTTTCTTTTACATAAAATGCAGTTGCCACATTGACATGTACTTAGAACATTGCTACTTCTTATTGAATTGCATAAAATCTGTTGAGTTCTTTACATTGATAGGTAAAGCATTCCACACCAGAGGACCTTGATAAGCAATTAAACGCACGCCAAATTGGACTGTATTGTATACTGGTTTGATTAATTTGAAGTTATCCCTTATATCATATGGAGTGACTTGTCTAGTAAAGAAGGGATTTTCCACTGGAGGTGCCATATCGTAAAGCACTTTGTAAACAAATTCAGCTAGATTAATTTTACGTGTAACATATAACATTCTTTTACCTGTCTTTAACAGTAAGTCATCATAGGGGCCATCGTAGTCATTGCAGATGAGTTTTATCGCCCTTTCATTTAGTTGTTCAAGTTCTTTATCCTGCCCTATTGTCAAAGAATTATAGACAGTTGAGTAATAAACAAAGTTTGAAGCTACAAAAGATTCATAGATTCTGAGTTTACTTGTATAGTCAAGGTTTTTTTACATAGTCTCTGTAGGACATTTATCTGCCAAGCTGCTTTTTTACAGATAAGTGATACATGGTTGTGAAAGTTTAACTTGTTATTAAAGTTTACCCCTAGTAGTTTAACAGTGGTGTCTGACTTTATTGCATGACTACCAATTTCAAAGTCAACAGATACATTCTCTTTGCTAAGGCAGATGGCCTGAAATTTAGATGGGTTGGCTTTCATGAAGTTTACGTTAAACCATCTCATTGCTTGTTGAGAGGCTTGTTCTAATGTGCTTTTAATTATAGATGGGTTACTGTGTGAGAAAGACAGTGTGTTGTCATCAGCATAATTATATACATCGCATATACATCGCATGTGCTTTGCTATCTCGATTTGGACTGTTATCTGCATAGGTGGCATCTTCACAGGGCAAGCCCACTTACCCCCGCATGGCCTTGCCTTATTTCACCGTAATGCTGTGATCTTTTTTGCTGTAGCCCTCTAGTGGTAAATACACAGCGTTCAAAAGATTCAACCCTCACTGAAGGCCATATTGGTGCGCTAAATATAGATACTTTTTGTAAACAACGGCGCTGATTGGGCGCTCCACAGATCGTCGGGACCAATAAAACGGGATATGCACAAACCAGCTAATCTTGCCCATTTCTAGAGGCACACACCATAGCCATGCAAAGGAGTGAGGCTTGGGTAGGTGGATGCAAATCTGGCCGAGGGTGGGGGGCTAGCTCAGTGGTAGTGCACTGGGCTTCCAACCACTGGGTCCCAGGTTCAATTCTCGGTCGAGCCTATGTTGGATGCTGTTTCATCCTTCATCTCATTGCCATGGTCTCTGCCTGTCCTAATTAGCCCATCAGGTGCAGAAATACAGGACGTAAAGCCCTAATCCACCACTACCACCAAATCAAATCTGGCCAATGTCTGCCTTTTGTGTTGTCGTCTGGCTGACATGGGGCAATATCTGGCTGACAGCGAGGTAACCAAGCCCGATTCCCTGTTAGAACTCCAAATCGGGACAACCTTGTTTCAACATTGGCTCTTCTCGACCGATATTATGCCAATATTTTAATTGCCGATCTAGCATGTCATGGGGTTCGAAATGCTATCTGGGGAAAATGTCCTCACCATTGTCACCAATGACATCATTATCACCCTACAGGAGCTATATATACTTTATATAATATACAATTTATACATTTTGTGTATGATTGAGAGCATGGAAGATACTCTGATGTTGAATCGAGCCAACAACAGGCTGAATACCATACGAGATTGAGTCAATGTTGGAACAATGTTGCCTGACATTAGCCGATGCTGGGCCGATGATGGCCTGATCTGGCATGTTGTGTATGACCAGCTACCAGAGGCAGATATAATGATGAGATTAACAGGCTTAGAGTCCACACCATGTTATAAATTTACCATGTGGGTGGGGTCTTTTACTTGCTTCAGCATAGACACCGATTACAAGGCACCTCCAATTTAATGTCTCATGCGATTACATGCAGCTGGGATGTAGCTACTGCATACATAGTAATAAATCACTAGAAATCATAGTCTAACGCTTCACCAACATCAACAGAATTCATGTTATGGCGATACCTATGGGGTGAAGCAATGACGTACCACATCAAACAAATTAAATCAATATCATTCTGTAATAATCCCAAATTCCGCTCATGAGCCAAAACGCCACCTGGAGGCATAGGTATTATGGGTTACCTTGGCAATAACAAAACAAAATCTGATACGCCACCTTCTCGATTACCAGATCAACCCAAATGAGTTGCCCTGAATTTCACTTTGTTGCAACCTATCAAACTGAAACATCCAATTTTATATCTATCTATCTATCTATCCATCTATCTATCTAATCTATCTTATCTATCTAATCTATCTATCTATATATCTATATATCTATCTATCTATCTATCGATATATCTATATATCTATATATCTATCTATCTATATATCTATATATCTATATATCTATCTATATATCTATCTATCTATCTATCTATATATCTATTTATCTATCTATCTATCTATTGTATTGCCAGCAAAATTCTAAATATAGCAACTTTATTGCAACCAGAGAAGCTGGATTTTAATCTGGAACGTTCTGGTGTATGAGTTCTGTTGAGGACTATTTTGACGCCTGGGCACAACATGTCTATAAATTGACATGTTGCCCTTGCTTATGTCTTAGATATGATTAAGTCAATACTGACAAACTGCAACAATGCACAATTAGTTTACACATGAAAAGGTGCATGTTTTTGGTAGCATCATTTTACATGAAAGACTTATTGATCATCATTGTTTTGCTTTACAGAGCTGCTTCATTAATATTAGACCAGCTTTATGTAGGAACTCCTGGTTTTTACTGTATTGAAGAAAACAGGGGCGTCGATTTCTCTTGACGGTTGGGGGCGATGCAGACCTACTTTGTGTGTCCCACTGTGACTTTCCCTCGCTCATACAGGTAGTTGCATTTAATGTGCGACACTGGCCAAGAGGTAAATTAATGGTGGATCACTTAGGCCAAACTTATAAACTTGTACTGATATGTGATATCAAGTGTAAAGCTGTTTAACAAAGCACAAATGTTCCAAAACAAAAGTGTGTGAAAAAGGGTTATTTTTGTCACTCATCTCATATGGTGTAGTCTGTCAAGAACTTGTGAAGGGTCTTGCTCATGGAGTACTTTATACACTCAGTGAACGTCCGCCGACCGCTCGGCAAACATCCGTAGACCACTCGTTACTGACAAGATTCCGTGAGGATATCCGCTGAGTGTTTCCCGAGCTGTCCAAAACTAAGCATGAGTAGATGGCGTATGGCCAGCCTCACCTGCATACCCGCGAGTTAGCACGAGTGGCCGCAAATGGCCACGGACATAGGTAGAATGTACGTAGAACGCTCGCCGATTGACTCCCAAGCGAGTCCCGAGTAATTCCCGATAGATTCCTGTAATAATGTAAACTGTAGAACGTCTGCCAAATTTTTAAAAATGTTTAATGTTGCGCTCTTCATGGATGGTTAGGGATGATTTGGAGGGACTACGACCATGTTACGGATTAGCAGGAGTATCCCTAAAATTCTTGGCGATCAACTTGCATATGATCAAGGATAAGCAACTACAGAAACCCATTACAGTGTACAAGATACAATTTGAAAATATAATACATATATATTTATTAAACAGGTGCATTGTCAGAAGAAATCAGATGTTCCCCTGGAGAAAGTTCCTAGACAAAAGTTGTGCCTGTAAAGCCACCAGAGCTAATATTATACAATTATTGCACAGTGGCGAGTGCAATATCAGTTTTTATGGCACCGAGATAACCGATATTGCACGAGGCAAAGCCGAGTGCAATATCAGTTGTCGAGGTGCCATAAAACTGATATTGCACGAAACACTGCAGTTATTTTTAAATTATATGGCCTTTCAATTTACACAAGAGAAAGGCCTACTTTATGCAATCTTTGTTTTTTCTTGCACTTTTAATCATTATTTACATATTTATATTAGTGGCGGCCCACAACAATGTTAGATTATTTCTTTTTTTCTGTTTGTAGCCACAGAAAAGATATCAAGTTCGAAAACAAAAATACATCACTTAAGTGTGTTCACAATACAGCAGTGCAATATATAAAAATATTGCATGGCTCTTAGCCAATCTGAAGCCAGGATTTCTGCTAGCCATATAATATTATATTATACTATACCTGCTGTTCGCATGGATAATCTCATAGATATTTAGGCCATGTTCACCTTGCTTGTTAAGTAACCAATTCCCTGTCTGGTATGTCCAGACGAGCCACTATCTCATTACATTGCACAAACATAGCAGGTAATGAAATGAGGCTTCATACAAAGCATAGACAACTCTTTATCTTTGAAGTGTCCATTTTAATGCCTTCATTGAGCTGATTATGGCTGCAAAGCTCTCATATGATCAATTTGCTTTAATTAAATGCCTGGAAGCAAAGCTGAATCACACAGGTGCAATGGGGTACAAGAATAGATTTGATAAACTTCATATCAAAAATATATGTGAACATTTTATTTTTTTTAGCTTGCTTTTTGATACAGATTTTATAATTTGTCCGTGTGCTATTTCACTTATTTGACTATGCCATGACTTATAAAAACAGTTCAATGAAAACATACAGCATCACAAGTTTTGTACATGCTAAAGAATCATGTTTTGTACATGCTAAAGAAACATGTTTTGTACATGCTAAAGAAACATGTTTTGTACTTGCTAAAGAAACATGTTTTGTACATGCTATTGAATCATGTTTTGTACATGCTAAAGAAACATGTTTTGTACATGCTAAAGAAACATGTTTTGTACATGCTAAAGAATCATGTTTTGTACATGCTGAAGAAACATGTTTTGTACATGCTAAAGAAACATGTTTTGTACATGCTAAAGAAACATGTTTTGTACATGCTAAAGAAACATGTTTTGTACATGCTAAAGAATCATGTTTTGTACATGCTAAAGAATCATGTTTTGTACATGCTAAAGAATCATGTTTTGTACATGCTAAAGAATCATGTTTTGTACATGCTAAAGAATCATGTTTTGTACATGCTAAAGAATCGTGTTTTGTACATGCTAAAGAAACATGTTTTGTACATGCTAAAGAAACATGTTTTGTACATGCTAAAGAAACATGTTTTGTACATGCTAAAGAATCATGTTTTGTACATGCTAAAGAATCATGTTTTGTACATGCTAATGAATCTTGTTTTGTACATGCTAAAGAAACATGTTTTGTACATGCTAAAGAATCATGTTTTGTACATGCTAAAGAATCATGTTTTGTACATGCAAGAGAATCATGTTTTGAACTTGCTGTTCTTTTAGTAGCTGGGTGGTCTAGGGGTAAGACGCTCGCCTGCTCCTCTGAAGGACCCAGGTTTAATCCCAAGCCTGGGCAACATGATCATCCTAGCTGGATGTCGTTCGGACGAGACATTAAATTGCTGGTCCCTTGTACTCAGTGTTTATGCTAAGGCAAGTAAAAGATCTCGCCCATGGGGTAAATGCATAACATGGTGTGGACTCTCCCTATCTCTCTCTCTCCTCATCAATCAACTCTCAATGGCAGCAAGAACTTGCCTTAGAGGGCTGCACTTTCCATATCTATCTTTAACAGAGGGCGCCAGTGATGTTTTGATATTTTCTTCAGTCATATTATGGAATTACTTGTGTCATATTAATTTATTATTAGTTAATAGATTCTGATATAACATCATTGGATTTTTGTACCCCATGTGGTTTTAAATGATCTGCAATAAACTGCAAGGGATGCCACTGTCGTTAAGATGTCACAGAGTTAGTTCCCTTAAAAAATAGGCTGCGCTGCAGCTAAACCCTCAGCGAATCCCACATAGCAAACACGCATCATTAAAATTGTTAAGTGTTTGTCCGACAGGCAGGAGGGCAGGCGTTACACTTTCATTACCCAGAGCAGAACACACTTTCGTTTCTAGGGCGGAACTCTAACACTAATGCACTTACCCTAATGAAATTTTATACAGTAACACTCTATATGGCCTAGTGGTGCCTTACTGACATATCTTGGTTACGTTTTACAAAACTTGGAAAAGCATTATTTCTTGAGTGTTTATATAGTGTGTGCGATGTAGCAAAACAATTGCCACTTGGCCTACATAGCCTGTTACGCAATGCTAATTAGAGTCCAAGATGTCCTATTTTTTTAACTCTTGAATTTTTTCATTGTTCATTATATTCTGCTAAGTGTGAAATATTACAGTGTTCCCATGGGTTATAATGTCTTACAAATATCTTACTTATTAAACAACAATCCATTCTGTTGAGAGTAAAGCCAAGTGAGCATAAAAAGTATTGTCTATCCTTTTCCTGCCATTTAATTGTTTGGTTTCAAAGATTTTATGCATAATAAGGAGTATTCAGTTCGCTAGAGGTATCAACACAATAGCATGTTCCCTTAACTAATCTACAACTCAGATTATCATTTATATGTTCAAAATAGTCATATATGGGCTATGGCAATGATCCTAAGGAATATATATGAAATTCAGCAACAATGTTATGCCACATAGAGATGTTGGGTATAATTTCATACAACATGAACCTTTAAGGTTTGTATTTACTTTTATCTAAATAAACAAAGTCTAAATACAAATAAATGCAAATCTTAAAGGCTTATTTTGTATGGAATGATACTCAACACACTCATTTTAATGCCTTTATAAGTCAAAATATATTTTGCTCTCTGTCTACATTTAGTTGGCAACTGTTGAAACCATATATTATCAATTGCCATATTCCCTTCAACAGTTACTGAATTATTGGGTTGATGATTTGCATTCAATCTATGGCATTTAAATTAGTATTTATAACCGAACACTTTACAGGTCTACAAGAAGACAACAATAATGAATATTGGAGTCAAGTGATATAGATCATTATGCAACTAATTATCATGAAATTGCTTACAATAAACAAAACCGTTGAATGGGTTGAGCATGGCAATAATATGATCTAATATTTAATAATTGTATGCACATGAATTGTACAACATTTATGGCTGTCATTGCTAAGTATTGGATGCTAAGGAATATGAAGGAAGCAACACAATTTTTAGCATTTTTTTCCAGATTTTCCATTATTATGAAAGAAAAAGAAAAGAAGGATGAAACAAATGTCAAAAGGAAGCTTAAAAGTGAAAGTACTATATTCTAGATATATCATTGGCAAAATGTTACTTATGTAATGATCAGAGAGTCATTGATATGAGGGTTTGAAAGTGTACCAAATTTTCGTATTTTCCTCATTATATACAATTATATGTCATTACCGGTCATGAAACCCCAAAAGTGAATTTCTACACTATTTAAGACATATTCTTATTAAGTTTTGTATGCATGTAGGTGCAGTTGTGTGTGAGTCCTGCTCTGGAAACAGAAATGTTAATGTTAGTTTTTTTTCTTTTTCTCTAAATATTTTAAAAAACAGCTGAGAAATGTCGATGTGACTATAAAAATGCACAACTAAGCTATGTAAAGTAATAAAATATAAAATGTTGTTGGGTTAGTGCATTAATGCCAGATTTCTGCTCGGAAACCCAATTTAACAAGATGTTTAGCCTTTTTTTCTGATTTTCCATTTTTATGTAATCATCATGAATTAAATATCAAAATGAAGTTTCAAAAGTGAACATACTGTAATTTAGATATGTTATTGATAAAATTTCATTCATGTAGGGTAAATAGTGAAAAATTGTAAGCATGTAGGTGCAGTAGTGTCAGACTTCTGTTCCGAAAACTTTCGATATGGTAAGTGCATTAGTGTTCTGCTATGGAAACGAAAGTGTCACGCCCGCCCGTCCGTCCGCTTGTCGGACAGACATTGATGATAACAAAGACCTTTTTAGAACTTTTACATGGCCAAATGTGCCAGGTGCGTTTTGCATGAGTTGGATAAACGCATTTACCAAGGTTTATATTTTTCTTCAATGTGTCTGTGAAGTCAGTCTGCTGCATAGCTACAGCCAGGAATAGGTCACTACAGCTGTGTAGAGTCAACATTAATTATGGATCTGAATGTAATGGCTATATGAAGTTCTTGGAACTGAATCATTTCGTGGAAAACTTTACTTTTGCAGTGGCACTAATTCAACTGGATTTTTCTGGAAGGCGATGAAATTCTCGATTCTCAATCAAAGTTCATTAGATCAAATAACTGTCTTCATGCTGGACAGCACAAACAGTATACCAACTGGTACACTAAATTTTGTAGAGGCCTATCATTGGTGCGTGCTGACATGGGCCGACACAGGCCAAGTTAGGATGACGTGGGCCGACTATGGGCCAACTATGGCCGACTGTGGGCCGACTGTGGGCCGACTGTGGGCCGACTATGGCCGACTGTGGGCTGACTGTGGGCCGACTATGGGCCGACTATGGGCCGACTGTGGCCGATGTTGAAACATTGTCGACCTGATCTGACTAGCTGTTTCGGATAACATTGGAACATCAGAAACTAACCTCCCACTGTCAATAAAAATCTATCTATCCATCCAATGAGGTTTTTTCATTCATATCATGTGATTGTCAAAAACATGTGACAGTCCTAAAATGATTAAAAAGTTACGTACTGTAGCTTTTCTTCATCCAATAAAACTCTATATTGGACTCCATATCTGCCAATATGGTCGTATTTTATTGTGTTGCTAAATGTCCAATTAATGTTTAATGTTTTATATATACACATAAAGGTCTACTCCTGGCACAGATTTGTAAAACCATTCTCTCCGGCTTGGCAGTCAATTAACTTGAATTTATACACTTATAAGAGCTAACATGCAAGCTAGAATGTCCTTCTCCACTAAATTCTTAGCTTCTGTCATATATTGATGTTATTGTTAGTAGGCTTAGTGTAATCCACATTTTTGGATAATCCCTCTGTCGGTGAAAACTCTTGACTGGTTGAACAAACTGAAAAGATTTTAGACAGTTGTTTCACAAAACCAAGCAATGATCTACGTCACATGAGCACTTTATTGAGTGCTTTTCCAACTCGCTATGTAACCACTGATTATTGTGTATTGTACAATGAAACCTGGCCATTAAGACCACCCTTGGTGTACATTTTATTGGTCTTAATGGCGAGGTGGTCTTAAATAGATATGTAAATTACAATGGTAAGCTTGTACACTGGAGTCCAAAGTGCTTTAAAAACTGCGAATTTGTCTTAAAAGAACTAAAAGTGTAAGAATGCATTTTACAATGGGTCGAAAAATCGGTGGTCTTACTGGTGAGGTTGTCTTATAGCATGGTTCCACTGTATAATCTTATTCAAATCTGTTTTCGATAAATGAAATTAGCTTTATTTCGTAAGGACAGTGAACAAGGTATGGTCAAAGGATTTTGAAGGAATGAACAATGGAACAAGACACCTGGTTTTATTTGGGATTCTCACCTTAACGTAAATTTTGGAAGGAGGGAGGGTGGGGAGACTAATTAACAAAACCGCTGTTATATGAGCTGTCTAACCTACAGGACAGTCCAAAGACAACACAAAAAAATTCAATATGAATTTTAGCAATTCAATCAAGGGTCTTTCTTAAAACCGGATTTTAATGATAGATAGATAGATAGATAGATAGATCATAGATTGATTGATAGATAGATAGGTAGATTGATAAATAGATAGATTGATAAAATAGATTGATAAATACACATTGATAAATTGATAGATTGAGAGATAGATTGATAGATAGAAAGATAGATAGATAGATTGATAGACTGATAGATAGATAGATAGATAGACAGGCAGACAGATAGATAGATAGATAGATTGATTGATTTATTGATTGATTGTTTGATTGATCTGGAAAGAACAGCCATCTAAGGCAAGTTTTTGCCACTGACGAGGGTTGATTACTAACAATTCTTTTCAGTGAGAACATTTTT